>JAJPUD010001847.1:180184-206724 GCA_023553655.1 Myrmecobius fasciatus | reverse complement strand
TTTTTTTTTTTGCTTTTTGCTGAGGCAATTGAGGTTAAGTGACTTGCCCAGGGTCACATAGCTAGGGAGTGTTATGTGTCTGAGACCAGATTTGAACTCAGGTCTTCCTGACTTCAGGGCTGGTGTTCTATCCACTGCGCCACCTAGCTGCCCCCCTTAGCTTTCTTTAAATCCCAGTTAAAATCCTGTTTTTTACAGGAAGTCTTTCCTTGTTTCTCCTTAATCTAGTGCCTTCCATCTTTCAATTCTTTTTCTATTTCTCCTTTGTTCATACTCACTGTTAGACTGTGAACTCCTTGAGGGCAAGGACTGTCTTTTGCATCTTTTTTGAATCACCAGTGCTTAGAGTGGAGTATGGAAACTCAGTAGGCTCTTAATAAATGTTTATTGACTGACCTAACATGTGCCAGGCACATGTGCTGGCATTACAAATATTATCTCATTTGGTCCTTACAACAACACTGAGAGGTAGGTGCTATTATTATTATTCCCTTTTTTTGATGATGTTCTTTGGACTTTTTTCAATTTTGTCTGACCCTTCATGACACTACCTGGGTTTTCTTAGCAAAAATACTGGAGACTTTGCCATTTCTTTTCTAGATCATTATATAAATCAGGAACACAAACAGGGTTAAGTGGCTTGTCCAGGGTCTCACAGCTAGTAAGTGTCTGAGGTCGGATTTGAACTCCAGGTCTGGTGTGCTAGCCTCTTCGCCATTTAGCTGCCCCTACTTCACATTTTATAATTGAGGAAATTGAAGAAGATATTATATAGTTTAATAAAAATCACATATTTAGGTGATAAAGCTGGATTTGAAATCTTCCTGGCTTCTGGCCCAACCTTCTATCCACAGTGCCTACCTGTTTGCCAATTAACAACAATCTAAAATTCCTATGGACTTTCATTAGCAATACTTTAAAAATACTTAAGTTACCAGATGTACTTTTAAACACAAAAATCTGGGTTATCCCTGTTTGAGTATAACCTTAAAATTTACCATCATTTTGGAGAAGGGGGAGTTTTGTCACAGAAGCCACCAGAGACTGATCTTTCAATATGAAAAAAACTCATTTTGGAAACAAAAAACCAGAGATCCCCTAATCTTTTTGATAAAACTCTTCTATCAGTAAAAAAAAAAGCATTTTGAATGTGTATCTCTAAATATTGTTTCCTTATGTAAAGATCGTAAACAGATTCCACTCTACTAATAATTATAGATATTGCAAAGAGCACCCAAAAATGGAAATTGAGGAGGATGAGATAAAAATAAAATGATATTGATCCTCTAATCAATAGGGAGCTATTGGAGTTTCTTAAGTAGGGGAATGATCTGGTGAATCTGTACTTAAGAAAAATTATTTTTAGGAGCTCTGTGGAAGATGAATTAGACAAGATACTAGAGGCAGGAAAGCTAATTGGAAAACTATTGCAATATTCAGTGATGAAGGTTAAGCTAGGATAGCGGCTATGTGAATGGAGAGATAGGATGTGAGAGATGTAGAAGAAGAGCAAGGTTTGGCAACTTATCAGATATGCTAGAGACAATGAAGGGTCAGCATGGAGTATCTAAGAGCTAGATGATTACAAGGACATTGGGACTAGCAGTAGAAGAGTTGGGAAGAGGGGTGATTTTAGGGGAAAGATGATATAATAAAATTTATCTTCCAAATAATAAGCCTTCCATGCCTGCTTCATGTGACTCTCTGTCCTATCCAAAATGGAAAACAAGAGGCAGAGCTCTTTCTCACCAGTCACTGCCTCCAAGAATAGAAGTCATCCTCTGAGGGGTACTTGCTATAGTCACCAAATGATGGTGGTATAAGGAGAGGGAGTAGACATGGAATTTTCTAAAAGTACAAATCCATCTCAGAGGAATGGAAGCTGGCATGAGGGGAACTGAGTGAGGGGAGAATTAGGAAATAAGTGAGACCTAACTACTCTTAGGGTCCTACCTCAAACCCTACTCACCCTCCCACCCTTGGAGTAACAACAACAGGGCCTTCACTTTGGAGACCACTGCTCTTAACGATAGAAAAGGCATGTTACAGGAGTGCTGGATTTTATGCCTGAAATTTCTCTTGATTTCTAAAATTATCCTTGATATAACTTTTTGGGGCCATGTTACATGTTACAATAATATATACATTACAATCATAGCTAACAGCTGTCCAATGCAACAAACATTTATCAAGCTCCTACTAAATAGATTTTTGTGCTTAGCCATTGGGAGATATATAAAGAAAAAAAAGAAAAAAAAGAGATAGATCTAGTCATTAAAGAGTTTATGGTTAAATGAGGATGAGAGAAAGATAAGACACATGTAATCCAAAAAAAAAAAGGAGAGAGAGAATAATCATTTATAAAGTACCTATTATGTGTCAGGCACTATGCTAAGCACTTTTTACAAATATGATCTCATTTTGACTTTTACAACAATGCAAGGTAGGTGCTGCTTTTCTCATTTCATAGTTGAGGAAACTGAGGCACACAAAATTAAAGATCACACAGCTAGTAAATGTCTGAAGCCCTATTTAAACTCAGAACTTCCTGACTTTAGGCCCAGCACTACATCGGCTTCACCACCAGCTGCCTCTGTGACTAAAGAGAATATATAAATAATGCCTATAATTCTCATTTAAGAAGAGTTGAAAAGGGATGGGAGATTGAAATTAAAGCATCTATCACAGTATGCTGCACATAGCAATCAATTTGTTGCATTGAATTTAATAGATCAATTTTAAGAGATGTTTTTAATTTCTGGACCCAATTATACTCACAACTTTCAATTTCAAGTGAACATGTTTGTGTGTCCAATGGAAAGCGGCTGAAATCCATATTGCACATTGCAGTCACAGTGACCCTAGAAATACAATGACATAGTTGAAGCTCTCAAAGCCTGTAAAATACAGAATGAATATGAAATTTAAAAATTTTAAATGCCTTAAAAGGCACTTGGTGTTTTCTAGAAGGGTGAAACAAACATCTAGTCTCCTGCAGTGTAGTTAAATACTCTCTGGGACTTAAATTAAGTTGGAAAACAAAATGTTTAGGGACTCTAGAATTTAGTGATAGGAGGAACTGAAGAAGTCATCTAGTGATAAATGGGCAAACTGAGTCCAGACAGCCATCAAGCAGAAGAGCCAGAATTCAAATCCAGACCCCTACATACAGAATCCATTCTTCTTTCCCCTATGCCATACCAATGACATGGCTAAACCATATGCTTCCACTAATTTGTATCACATGCAAACATATCCTTACAAAGGTCTCCAAACATGGCAACCAAAGAAATAAGATAAAAATATATCTTTCTTCTGAAAGAACTATGTCTCAATGAATCTGCTTTCCTTTTTTCCCCCTATATTCTCACTTGTGGCAATAAATGACTGACTACATAGCTTATATTTACTTATCTATGAAAATATTGTATCCTTCAAAGGAATGGAAGCTCCTTGGGGGCAAGGACTATTTAATTTTTGGCTTTGAATCCTCAGTGCATAACATAGGTCCAGGTAGGTACCTAGTAGGTTTTTGATAACTGTTCAGTGATTGACTTATTTTTGAATTGAAATTAAATTACATTTTGAGATTCTATATTGAACTACTCATTTTAGATTACACAGTTCTACAATTCTTTTGTAGCTATTCAAAAATTTATATGTTGTGTTTTAGAAATGAAATTAATGAATTACCAATGCTAATTTTAAAATTTGGTCTCCAGGATCCTACATTTTTTGGACAGGATGCTGATAATTTTTAGTTATAATAGTTTCCATTAGAGGGTGTATATATACATATGTGCATATATATAAAAATATATATATATATATAAAATTTTTACTACTTAAGTTTCATGGTCAGCCAGAACTGAAAAGAACCAAAAATATTCTCTTTATAAATATAGATTTAAAAAACATTTAAAATAATTTTTAGTTTAGAGTAAGAAAGAAACTCTTTGTGTGTTGGGAATGGCAAAGAGATAAGAAAATAATATGGAATAATAATGATAAGTAATGTAGCCAATATTTATTGAGCACTTTAAATTTTACAAAGTATTTTATGAATATTATCTCCTTCAGTCCTCACATCTACCCTGGGGAAGTAGGAACTGTTATTATTTGCATTTTTCCTATGATGAAACTAAGAACCACCACTTCATCCAACATAAACTGAAGATAAATTATTTCAAAGTGCACACAGTCAGAAAATCTTATTTCTGAACATAAACAAAGATATTTGGTTATTTTTCTCTTTTCATTTGTTTTCTTTTCCTGTTTTGTTCTTTTGCCTCCAATCTCCTAGTCTGTATTTTGTGAAGAATTGAGGAAATTATCTGGGTAATGTAAATTGAGAGACCATTTCAGAGTCAGTTCTTTGTAAATTTTGAGTAGATATGGTATTTCAGGATGAATTTCTGGATCTTTCTACTAATGGGTAGACTCAATCTAATTCAGAGATCCCTAACATCTGCTATTGGTATTTCCCTTTCAATTGGGTAATTCCAGCAAAAAGAGTAACATAAGAGTGGATTTTGATGGAAAAGGGCCACAACAAAGGAAGTAATGCCATAGAAAGCAGACTACTTATTGACTTTGAGATATGCCAGGTGAGGCTTCTATATCTACTGGTAGATTCTGAATCTAATTAATTGTAGCATTATTATTAAGGAAGTAGGTAAAGATAAAGGAGCTATACTCCTGGGACCAGCTTTGTACATTCCTCACATGAGAATTTTTATAGACTAAGCTTAGAAGAGTATCAAATTCAGGAAATTCTTTCCTTTTGTTAGTTTACCTCTTGAAGGAGATAAAAAGTCTTACTTTATAGCATAAGTATGAACCTGCTTAATAATTTCCTCTGTTCACTTCAATGGTTTCTAGTATCAATGCATTGTAAGTATTGAATTTATGCAAGTGGAAGGTATTCAATAAGATGGAAATGACAGATAAAAAAATAAAATCAACAAATGAAAAAAGCATGATTATCTTCATGTGTCCCATATTATTTACATGATAAGTAGATTTTAACATGCAGTAGAAATAGTCAAAATTGAAAAAATACTCAAGAAATATGAAGTCCTGAAGACTATTTCTGTATCATGGGCAATTAAAGAAATTTGAAGCAGGGAACTAAGATGAGATGAGTCACTGAATCTGAGTAAGACCTTAAATTTGGCCCAGGTTTCATATGGAAGTGAATTTGATGCTGATTTTTGTTTTATCTTTTTGTGGATCTTCTCTCTGGGTAGAACCATGGACATCCTACTATGAAGTTGAAAGGAAATGAAGAATGGTAAATTAGACCATCTTACAAGACTGATATGTTGATGACAAATTATAAAAATTATTGATTAGGTAACTGCCAGTAGATGTCCAGCATCTCTATTGTTTTTCCTTTCTCATAGGCTTCAAAGTGGTTTTACTCAGTAATATGACTTTTTTCAATACTTTGGTCAGTTGTATCTGACTGTTCATGATCCCATTTAGGGTTTTCTTGGCAAAGATACTGAAGTGGTTTGCCATTTTCCAACTCATTTTACAGATACAGAACTGAGACAAATAGGGTTAAGTGACTTGCCCGGGATCACATAGCCATTAAATGTCTGAAATTGGACTTGAATTCATGAAGATGTTTCTTTTTCATTTCAAGCCTAGTGTTCTATCCACCATATCATCAAACTACCCAAATACTTCAATGAATCTGTAATTTCATAGACATGCATAAAATCTAACCCATGCAAATATTAACCTATTCACACTTCACATTCATGATCCTGCTTAGCTATAAATCCTCTGTAAGGGGTGCTATTAACACTTTAAAGACTTTGTGGTTCTTTATTTTGTGAGTATTGTGAATTTTTGTGATTAGTTTGTGAATAATGATACAACATGACTATTTGGAACATAGTAAGTACTTAAATGCTTGTTGAATGAATGAATAAAAAGCATTTATTAATAACTTACTATTTATCAAGCATTATGATAAATAGTAGAAATACAAATAGAAAAGTGAAGCATTATAGTCAAGGAGCTCACACTTTAATTAAAAGAAACAACATAAAGAAGTGAGTTCAGCTACAGAGCAAATGAATAGACCTGGTGGTATGGAGGGATAAGATGCAGGCAAGGCAGCAAGATTTAGGGGGTGTTAGAGTATATTATCAGATCAGATAATCAATCTACCTGCTACTACTCATATTTTTATTTGAAATAATGTATAGTACAGGGCAGCTAGGTGATGCAGTGGATAGAACACCAGCCCTGAAGTTAGGAGGACCTTAGTTCAAATGTGGTCTCAGACACTTACATTTCCTAGCTGTGTGACCTTGGGCAAGTCACTAAACCTCAATTGCCTTAGCAAAAAAAGAAAGAAATAATGTGTAGTACTAATATGTTATGATTTAATTTTTGTTAAACAATTATTTAATTTAAACAATAAATTTAATTCAATTAAATATTTAATTTAAATTCTAAATAATTTGTTTCTATATGTGTACATATATCTGCATATATATTTATATATATGTTTAAAATATTTTCTGTGGAGTAAGATGTTCTCATTGCTGATTTGTTATTCAAAGTAAGCAGGTTCCACTCCCTTCTTCCCATAATTTAACTTAACTCTGTCCTCACTTCTTCATTTTATTAATTTATCCTCAGTGTTATAATTATTTTAATCTCTGCTTCTCTGGAGGATGGAACAGGGGTTTGCTGTCAGGATTTTATATTTTCTGAGTATTTGGATTAAGCACACAGGAAAGTGGGGCACAGTTCTGGAAATGGGCATAGAAATCCAAAAATCTGCCATAACTGAAGCCTCCTGCAGGCAATGCAAGGAGCCCTGGGAAAACTCACATGATTCACTTCGGTAGAGAACTGAGCCTCAGAACTTCAAAGACTAGATGATTTCACAGCTCTTCAAAAAGCCTTTCCTTTGGGACACAGTTCAAAACTTGGAGATGAAATTCCAATGACTTCATCCATGCAACACTGCCAGATAAACCTGATGTCAGATTGCTTTGGTTTCAAATTGGGGTGAGGACTGAAGTGACTATTTATTGATCTATACAATGTTTCCCTCTAGGCATAGAGCCAACTTCAAAATTGCTTGTATCCTATATGGAGTTACATTATATCCATTACAATAACAATGTAACATATAGGATTTTATGTACCCTGTCTATTCTGCTTTGCCAAGTATAGCAATTTAATCTTTCTGATTTATAAATGCTTAAGCTAAAACCAAGTGTATAAAATCAAAGTGAGCAATCAACTTTGGAGAGCTAAATAGAAAGTACCTTAATAACTTTTAACATTAACATTTTATTCATTCATTCACATTCCTGTCAGAAGAGACAATTATACCCTTGAGTTTAAAATGGCAGTGTTTGTACAAAGTACAGCAGTACTACCAGGCAGTTAGGATGTACAGGGGATAGTCCTGGGCCTTGAGTCAGACGATCTGAGTTCAAATTCTACCTCAGTTACTTACTAGCTATTGGATTCAGAGCAAATCACTTAACCATGTTTCCTCAACTGCAATATCAGCTGGAGAAGGGAATGGCAAACCACTCCAAAATCTTATCCAAAACAACTCTAAGTGGGGTCACAAAGAGTCATACATAACTGAAACACCTCTGAACGACAAGGAGATACTGACAAACATTGGAAAGCAGATAGTTATGCATAGAGGGGGTAGCATTGACATAGCTATCTATAATTATTAATCAGTATTTATTAAGCACTCACTATGTGCCAACATAAGTCCTGGGGACATAAAAAAGGAACAAAAGAAAGTCCCTGTCCTCAAAAAGCTAATAGTCTAATGGAGGAGACAACATATAAATATATATACCAAGCAAGTTAAATAGGATAAATAGGAAATAATGGAGAGGAAGAACTAGAATTAAGAAAAATTGGGGAGGGTTTCTTGTAAAAGATGTTCTTTTTTTTATTATTAAAGCTTTTTATTTGCATAACATATGTATGGGTAGTTCCTCAGCATTGATCTTTACAAAGCTTTCCATTACAAATTTTCCCCCCAGTCCCCTTCCCTCCCCTAGATGGCAGGAAGTCCACTACATGTTAATTATGTTAAAATACTTGACAAGTTGAATATATGTATACATATTTCCACACTTATCATTGTTGTGCAAGAAAAATCATATCTACAAGAAAAAAAATAGAGAAAGGAAACACAATGCAAGCAAACATCAATAGAGAGCATGAAAATGTTATGTTGTGGTCCACATTTCATATCTCTCTCTCTGGGTGAACAATTGGAACTGGTTTGAGACATTTCATTGTTGCAGAGAGCCATGTCTGTCAGAATTGATCATCATGTAATATTGTTGCTGTGTATAATGATCTCCTGGTTCTGCTCGTTTCACTCAGCATCAGTTCATGCAAGTCTCTCCAGGCCTCTCTGAAATCGTCCTACTGGTCGTTTCTTACAGAGCAATAATATTCCATAACATTCATATACCACAATTTGTTCAGCCACTCTCCAATTGATGGGCATCCATAAAAGATATTCTTTAATTGGAATCTGGAGGTGAGACTTTAGTCCAAACAATTATTCTATAGGATATAAAGGAGCAATAGAATATATTCTTGTTGCTGATGATTTTGTGGTTTGGTACTAGTGAGATCTTAGAATGTCTGTGACAGAATGTGTTGTCTGAACTTCTGGGTCACCAGCATGATTCAGCTTCCTTCTAAGCCTGGAACTTCCTTGAGCTTCTGGTCCTTCTCACTCTAGTACATCTCTCTATCATGCTGATCTGCCTTCTCCCACTGGTGAATTCCTTCAGTATTAAAGGACTTTTAATGTCAAATAGAGAAATCTATATTTAATCTTAGAGCAGAGACCCTTAACTTGGACTTGAAATCTTGCTTTATTTTTAGGAGTTTGGTAGAAAACTCCTATGGTCTTGGGGTGAGGGGGGAGTGTGGCATAAGGCAGTGTCCCCTGAGACAGAATTCAAAAATAGAACCTGATGATGAATTAGATGACCAGCTTTTACTTGACACTTGACCAGGAAGCAAGAACGTCCCTATGGGTCAGGATGGATGTTAGGTCGTCATGAGAACCAATACCTTTATAAGCTGAAACCCAGCATTGTTATAAAGGTCTTTGGAGATATGCTTGTAAAAAGGGAATTTTGTTTAAGATAGTACTACCTACCAAATGTTAAAAGAAGACATTGGGGTCTTTTTCCTGGGGAACTGGCACATGCATGGGCAACTAGTCATTCTGTAAAGACCTATCACAGGGTTGGGAATTGTCTTTTCCCACTGACTACATTGCTAGTACTGTTTGTATCTTTAAAACTGCCTTACCAAGCAAGGTTAGGGCCTTTTCCTAAATTCTCATGTGAGAATGAAGGACTCCTTCACTTCTATCATTTGGTAAGAGTGAGGGCTAGATGTCCACCTATTTCCCCATCCCTCCTTTTTTAGGCCATATTGCCCAGAGAAATCATCTCAGGATTTTGCCCTTTTCTTTTGATCTTTTATGCTCTAAGTGCAAAGAATGGAGTCTCTGAGTTTCAAGTTATAGCAAAATGGGAGTTCAGGATTCAGGACTGAATGTTGCTAGAGCCAGTCCAGCAAGGAAACTCTGAGGAGCAAAGGGTCTAAGATGCTAACCTAGAAGGGCTTTCAAATTGAACTTGGCTGGACTAAGATAAACTGTGAACTTGGTTCCTATCTCTTATCCCCAGAGACTTAGGTAAAGTAGAAGGGATTACATACCTCTAAAGTATTGGAATAAATGTTTGTACATTTCTTCTTACCATATCTTTGAAGTAAGTATTCCTTTGTCAAAGCTAGTCCAATGCTAATTGGCTAAATGAAACTGGGGTGCTAGTCACTTGGCCCCTTAAATTGGGGAAAATACAATCAGTATTATATTTTTGGAGTATTAGTCAGTGGCAGAGAAGAGAGATGCTCAGTCCTCTCAGAATATTGAAAGACCCTTTAGAAAGAATAAAATGTGACCTCAGAGAATAGGAGCCAGAGCCAAATCATGTTATACTTGTCTCAGCACAGACAGTGAGAGGCAGAGTTCAAGAAATCTGGGTAGACAGAGTTGTATATTCAGTCTGCAATGTGGCTTACTCATATGATTGTGGCTACTCAAGCAAAATAGCTTTAATGCCTAATCTCTTGCATTTTGATTTTGCTTAGTAAATGTATTTTAATCCATAGGTAAATAATCCTCTCAGATCTCATGAAGTTGAAAAAGAGGATCCTGTGGGAATGGGGACACAAGCCAATCAAATTAGGGATTTTAATGTAATTAAATCCTACCTACATTGATTGGACAGGAATCCTGGTTGAAATACTGGAAAGGAAAAAGCCCATGTAGAGGAATTAAAATAAAACTGGAGCTACATATCCCTAGTTACACTAGCCCCAGCAAAATTAAGCTGAAGCAATTTACATTTGGAGCATCATCAGTTAGCTTGAACAGACAGCCTTCTGAGCATTTAGCTATCTCAGTCACCTTCCTTTGACGCTGTTATAATGATGATGACAAAAGCATCGAGGTGGCACAATGGATAAAATGCTGAGCTTGGATTTAGGAAGATGAGTTCAAATTTGGCCTCAGACTAGCTGTGTGATTATGAGCAAGTGGCCTAACCTCTGCTTGTCTCTTAGTTTCTTCAACTGCAAAATGAGGATAATAGCAGTACTTACCTCCCAGAATTTTGAGCATCAAATGAGATAATATTGTAAAGTATTGTAAAAAGAAAATATTGTATTTTATAATAATATAATATAATAATAATATGCTTATTTCTTTCCCTCTCTCGCCTTATGATAGCCACCTTTTATATGGTGCTTTAAGGATTGTAAAATGCTTTTACATAAATAAATTAATTTGATTCTCACAATATTCTATGAAGTAGCTCCTATTCCCCTTTTTTGTTGTTGTTCAGTTTTTTTCTCAATCACGTCTGACTCTTTATGATCCTATTTAGGATTTTCTTAGCAAAGATGCTGGAGTGGTTTGTCATTTCTTTCTCCAGCTCATTTTACAAATAAGGGAATTGAGGCAAACATGGTTAAATGATTTGTTCAGAGTCACATAGCTGGAAGGTACCTGAGACCAGATTTGAACTAATCCTCCTGCTTCCAGGCCCAGTACTCTATCCAATATAGCATGTGGCTACCCATTTTATAGTTGCTAAAATTGAGAACTAGAAAAGTTAAATGACTTGCCATAGTCAAAACCCAAGCTTTCTTGCTTTCAAATCCAGTGCTCTATATATTGCACCAAGTTGTTTCTCTATGTAAAGCAAGTGCTCCTATTAGTAGGTACATACCCCTTTATATACGACACAGAGCAGCAATGATCAATATATGGCATCTCACTCAAACACCACCTCCATCCAGAAGTAGCCTCGCTGTTCTTAGAAGTACTTTAAGATAGGACCCAGAATATGAAGAGAATAAGCTAAAAATGGGCTAAGAATGAGTGTTCCATGGTACAGGTGAAAATGAAGCATATTTTAAAAGATTCTTTCATCTGGGCACCAAGGAAATTCCATGGCGAGGAGTTCCTTACTCACTTGGGAGTGCAAGAATCCCCTCTTTGAGAAGCAGTCAGGTGGAAGTCAGGAAAATCTGAGTTCAAATCTGGCTTTAGCTACTTAATAACTGTGAGATCCTGAGCAAGTCACTTAACTCTATTTGCCTCAGTTTCCTAATTTGTAAAATGAACTGGAGAAGGAAATGGCAAACCACTCTAGTATCATTGCCAAAAAAAAAATCCCAAATGGGGTCACAAAGTCAGACATGATTGAAATGACTATACAACAAAAATTGTCCTTAGCTAAAGCTAGAGGGTGATATAAGATAGGATCATTGGGCATGGCAGTGCATGCCTGTAGTCCTTTCTATGAGAGAGGATATAGGGATATAGGAATGGATTGCTTGATGATAGGACCAAAAAATGCCTAAAAGGGGCAAACCTGTCTATGCTGATAAGTATTAGTATCACATTTGTGGAGCACTTCCAACCTGATTTAGATGGGGAAGCCTGGTCTCAAAAACTCAAAAATCCACCAAGGACATAGGATTTAGTTTTGAAAGGGATTTAAAAGCCACTAAGTCCAACCCCATTACATAGATCCAGGATCTGAGGCAGAGAGAGTTTAAGTGACTTGCACAGGATTATACAGTTAGTAAAAGTCAGGGGCAGAATTTGAATCCAGGTATTTCTGTATCTTAAGTCCAGTGCCGTACAGATCAGAAATGGGAGAATTCCAAGATAATAATAGTTCCTGCTATATGCCAGTTACTGCATTATATGCAATACAAATATTATTTCATATCTTCAAACAACTCCACATCCTAGGTTGGAAGGGAGGGAGGAAAAGACCTGCCAGGAATCCAACTATAGGATTTAATACTGTCATAGGATGAGTGTCCAGATTTAAGAATTTCCTTAATTTGCTGTTTTGGGATGTATATGTTCTTCTGCCTTATCCTGTGAGACTGGATCTCTATCTTCCGAAGGTGCTGCAGGTCCATGGTGCCTGCCACCACTACCTACATGAATTGCCATGGAAACATCTATTTCTAAGTGTCAGATGACAATAGGTAAGTCATGGAATTTGTATTTCTATTTTGCAAATGAAGAAACTTCAACTCACAGAAATTCAACCTATCCTTCTTCCAAACTTCCCTATTTCTATTAAAGACACCAATGTTCTTCCATTTGACCAGGTGTACAATGTAAGAGTCATTCTCTTCACTTCACATATAAAATAAATTGCTCGATCTTATTGATTCTACTTCTTCAACATCATCACTGTCCAAACATAACACAACCACTCTCATTCAGACCTTCATCCCCTCTCACTTGGATTATTTCAATAACCTCCTAAGTGATCCTCTTGACAAGTCTTTTGCTCTCCAACCCATTCTCCATGGATAGAAAGGAACAATTTGCTCCAACTGCCATGAAGGCACTGAAGCAGATATTGAAGCAGGAGTGCATAGAGTTTGGTCAGACATCAAAGATGCCAAGGTCAGCCACTGCATCCCAGGTTATTGCCAATCATCCTGACTTTTGTCTTGCCACTTGTAGAGAACTCTAAGGAAGCTAGAAACTTTGGCAACTAGGATGTTCCCTTCTTCCTAAGATTAATCAAGAGTGCATTTAAGCTTGAAATCATGAGAAAACATAAGATTCTGGCACAATTACTGGGTCATTGTGAACTTTAAATAAGAGTGAGTCCCTAGAAACTAACAACATGCTTCAGAGAGTTAGATAACAGAAACCAGGATTGATTACAGAACAATGTTGTTCATAGTAACATATTGTTTTAAGATATATAAGCAACATGATTTTCCTCATTAAACAACTCTGTTGAATTATCAGCAGCCCTTTCTCCTCATTTTCAACTGTCACTAGCCTATTTGTGTTGTGCTAGCCACAACAGCCACTGGACTTCAATGACTGGAAGAGAGAATGAGATTGACTACTTTGTGCAACTCTGCCTTGCCTAAATTCAATTCATGAGTGAGTAAAGACATTACTTTATGCGATCATTGGTCCTCTTTGAAAATGAAGGATGAACAATAACATAGGATATTTCTAAAACACAGTCTGATCTTGTCACATGCACTTGTTCAATAAAATTCAGTGGCTCTCCATTACTGCTAGGATCAAATGCAAACATGTCCATTTGGTATTTAAACTACTCTACCACTTGGCTCCAAATGACTTTTCCAGGTTTATTATTATCACCATCATCACCCTTCCTTCAGTGTTCCAAACAGATTAGCTTCTTGCTGTTCCTCATACAAGATGTTCCATCTTCCTTCTCCATTCCTTTGTATAGGTTGTTCTTTCTGCATTCTCTTATTACAGAATAACTCTCCTCTTCACTTTTGACTCTTAAAATCTCTATCTTCCTTCAAAAGTCAGCTTCATGCACAGGGCCTTTTTTTTTTTTTTTTTTTTTTTTTTTTTTTGATCCCTAGAATTGCTAGGGCTTCCTTCACTGAAATTACTTTTTGACTTACATGTGTGTGTGTGTGTGTGTGTGTGTGTGTGTGTGTGTATGCTTGCTTGCACCTGTTCCTTTCCCCAAGTAGAAAAAACTGCCTGAGGGTAAGGATGGTTTCATTTTTGCCTTTCCTTTCCCACGGGGGAAAGAGGGCCTGGCCCATAGAAAGCTTTTTGGTTGACATACTTGATGATTGATTAAATAGCTCAGCTCAGATTACAAGGCTAGTAGGTGATAAAACTAGTATTTGAACCCAGATCTCACAGATTATAGAACCAGTGCAATAAAGGACATAGGATGAAAGCTCAAAGAGATCTTAAAGCATCTACCTTACAGAGTTGCTGTGAGAATCAAATAAAATATTTGTTAAATGTGTTTAACATAAGTGTCTGGTACACCATAGGCACTATATAAATGGCACTCCCTTTCCCCATTGAGTCCAGGCCCTTCATTTTTACAGATGAGGAAACTGAGGCCCAAAGATATTGTATTACTTGTCCAAGGTCACATATGTACTTTTCAATAGAGTTGACAACTGAATCAAGGTCATCTCATTCCAAATTCAACCCTCCCTCTGTTGAAAGAATCTACCCTCCGATATTGATAAGTAAATTAGGAGAACAAGGGATAGTCTACCTCTCAGATCTGTGGAAATGGAAGGAATTTATGGCCAAAGAAGAACTAGAGAACATTATAAAAGGCAAAATAGGTAATTTTAATTATATTAAATTAAAAAGTTTTTGTACAAACAAAACTAATGCAAACAGGATTAGAAGGGAAGCAGAAATTTGAGGGAAAATTTTTGTATCCAAAGGTTCTGATAAAAGCCTAATTTTTAAAATATATAGAGAACTTATAAGAATACAAACCATCCTCCAATTAATAAATGGTCAAAAGATATGAATAACCAATTTTCAAATGAAAAAATTGAAACCATTTTTAGTCATGAAAAAATGCTCTACGTCACTATTGATTAGAGAAATGCAAATTAAGAAATCTGTACCACACACCTCTCAGATTGGCTAAGATCACAAGAAAAGATAGTGATAACTGTTAGAGGGGATGTGGGGAAAATGGGACTCTATACGTTGTTGGTGAAATTATGTACTGATCCAACCATTCTGGAGGGCAATTTGGAGCTATACCCAAAATACAAAAATGGGCCAGAAGGAATTCTAAATTCAGGTTCCTCCCAGCTTGAACTGGGCCTGAAAAGCAATAACAGGAACAAACTTTTACCTGAGGCTATATAGAACTTTCCCATCAGGTTGTACTCGAAGCATAACATTGTCAGTGGTAGTGTCATGGATGAAGGACCTCTTGGAATGTACAAAGAACATGTCAGGAACCCAGATCTTTTTTACCAACCGGCCATCAAATGTCATGCTGAGGTTGTTTGTACTAGGGAAAGATAGCCTTTCATCCTTCCAATAGTGCCTCAGGTACAGGGTCATGGTAAAGTCCTAAAGATAAAAACCAAAAACAACAGCATATGTTAACACTGGATTTTTGTCACAGGACACATCTCCAGAAGAATGAAAATGAAATGGCAAACATCTTTTCTGAGAAACAACGTGATATAATGGGAAGAGCCCTGTATTGGTAGTCAGGAGAGACTTTAGTTTGAATTTCTGTTATTAGTTATGTGACCCTGAGAAATCACAACCCATTTGCCAATTTTATCATTTATAAAATGGAAGTAAACTATTTTGCTATGAAAAAAGTACTTTGAAAATCTGTTTGATATATCCCAAAGAAATCATAAGAGAAGGAAAGGGCCCCACATGTGCAAGAATGTTTGTGGCAGCTCTTTTTGTAGTGGCTAGAAACTGTAAACTGAATGGATGCCCATCAATTGGAGAGTGGCTGAATAAATTATGGTATATGAATGTTATGGAATATTATTGTTCTGTAAGAAACGACCAGCAGGACGATTTCAGAGAGGCCTGGAGAGACTTACATGAACTAATGCTCAGTGAAGTGAGCAGAACCAAGAGATCATTATTCACGGCAACAACAATACTATATGAGGATCAGTTCTAATGGACATCACTCTCTTCAACAATGAAATTCTTCAAACCAGTTCCAATTGTTTGGTGAAGAGAGCCATATACACTTAGAGAGAGGGATGTGAAATGTGGACCACAACATAACATTTTCATGTTCTCTATTGAGGTTTGCTTGCATTGTATTTCCTTTATCAGATTATTCTTTCTTGTAGATATGATTTCTCCTGCACAAAAAATGATGCAATAACTATACATATATTCAATTTCTCAAGTATTCTAACATAATTATCATGTAGTGGATATCCTGCCATCTAGGGGAGGGGGGAGTAGGGGGAAAAATTTGTAACAAAAAGCTTTGTAAGGGTTAATGTTTAGGAATTACCCATACATATGTTTTGCAAATAAAAAGTATTAATAAAAAAAAGAAAAGAAAATCTGTTTGAAAAAAAATCCTTTCAATTAATCTGACCATCGTGGCTAGCAATTATCCTATATCTTATATCCCTTTTCCCTTCTGAGGCTAGAAAACTAATTACATTGGGTGTCTCTACTACTGATTTCACTCTCTTCTTAATTCTTTGCAACCTAGCTACCAGTCTCATCATTCAAAGCCGACCTTTCCAAAGACACCAAAGATTTTTTTTTTTTAAGATTAAGTGACTTGTCCAGGATCACATAACTAGTAAGTGTTTGAGGCTAGATTTCAACTCAAAAGTCCTCCTGACTAAAGCTAGTGCTCTATTCACTACACCACTTAGTTGCCTACCAAAGATTTTTTAATTGCCATATCTAATGATCTTTTCTTAATCATCATCTTGCTTAATCTCTCTGCAACCTATGACTTTGATGATCACTTTTTCCATACCCTCATTTCTCTGGCTTTTCATGATAATGTCTTCTAGAGTTTTGTGACTGCTCAGTCTCCTTTGCTGATCTTTATTTGTGCCCTACTTAATAATCATGGGTATCCCTCTAGGCTCTGTTATGGGCCTTTTTCACTTTTCTCTCTGTCTTAACTTACTTGAATTGATCAGCTCCATGAGTTCAATGAATCCCTTGAGGCAGATAATTATCTCATTTATTTATCTAGCCCAAAATTCTCTCTTGGGAATTCTGTCATTTATCTGCAGTTGCCTTTTGGGCATCTGAAACTGGATGTCTTACAGCCATCTCAAACTCAATATATTTAAAACAAAACTGATAATCTTTTTCACCATGTCCTGTTCTCCTTCTAGATTCTCTATTACTATTGAGTGCACTATAATTCTCCCAGTCATCCTTGATTCTACCACAAAACATTCCCCCCCATAAACCTGGGATAATACTTCCATAAATGCACAGTGTCAAGGGAAAAGTGGAATAAACAGAGACCCCTAATAATGAGACACACGTATAGGAGACATATCATCTTTGACTTGGAAACTTCATCCCCTGCTATTGCAGGGCTCCAATGCCCTTTCTCTTCTCATGGTGTACTCATGCTACTACCTCCTGAGAAATGTGTTTGACTAGATTAGCTCTTCACAGGCAGTTGTCATTCTCTCTTGAATTCTTAGGTGACTTTCTGCTGCTCAAAGGTCTTGCTCTATGGAGGTGTCTCCTCTGGTTATCTCTGCTGGGTAAGATGCCATGACCAATGGTAAGGAAAGAGAAGAAAGATTCCCTGTCCTCCCTTCTGATTAGGAAAAGACATTATTTCACAAAACTGTTCCTTTTCTCCACTGACTTGATCTCTAGGGCTGAATGATTTAACTTAGTAAAAACCACCGAGGTGTGGTCCATTTTCAACCATCCAATAGCAAGATGTTCTAATTCCATCTGAGAAACTTCTTCATACTTTATGAAGGAATAACTAGAAGATACACCTTTATGCTTTTGTTTAATACATTAATGTCTTATTACTTACATGTTACCTGCCTGTTACTTTTTGTGATTACACCAACTAGACTGTGAGCAAAGCAATTTCATCCCACTGTAGGCACATTTTTAATCCAATGTAATAAACCTAGACAAAGACATTTCTTGCCTCTAAAACAGAGATTCTAAACCTGAGAGTTGTGTGAATTTGTTTATTTGGATAGTTATTTTTCAAAATGATAGTTTTTCTTCATAATTGTAGATATTTTATGTATTTAAAAACATTATCCTGAAAGGGGGCTTATAGATTTCAATAAACTTCCAAAGGGGTCCACAAAACAACAAAAAAAAGTTTTAAGAACTTTTGCTCTAGAAGCACTTGGAATAAAATTATATTTGTCTCTTTATTTCATGAATCTTTATTTAACTCACCTCCTCTAACCTATAAGCTTCAATAGACTCTCCTATCATACAAAAGTGTTTTGCATAGACTAATTTTCATTTGTCTGGTGAGTTCACAGATAATATGAACCTATAACCTCCCATTTAAAGAACATTTACTATTAAATGATGGGGAACAGATAGAAAAGATTTATTACCTTTCCAAACTTTGGACCAAGTCCAAAAATCCATAACACCCTACAAATAGTTTGTATTTACTTCTATAGTTTTGCATTGATTTATCTGTATTGATTTATTCTATAAGATTTGATCTGTATTGATTTGTCTTATGAGATCACAGAATCATAGACCTAGACCCTGAAGGAATCTCAAAAGACAACCTAATCCAACTTTCTCATTTTGCACATAAGGCAACTGAGGCTCAAGGTCACATGTTTTTCTACCGGTTGAATATAAATTTCTTGAATCAAGGCACCATTTCATTCTTGTATTTTTATCTTTGATGCCTAGTTTATTGTGCATTGCATATAGTAGACTTTAATAAATACATGTTGAATAAATGGATAAATGAATGAAATTCTATACTGATATCCCTGGCTTTGGACCACTGATATAAAAGGAATTTTTTTCCTGCTTCTCACCTTGCCTCTGGTTTTATTTATCTTGAAAACTCTAGTTTGACAGCATAACTTCCTCTCACTTAGATCAGGACTTGGTTCACAAATTGAACCACATTTTCTTTCCCTGGGATAATTCCTTCCTTGAGTCCTACTAATTGGTCCCTTCTTCCCCAAAGGACTAGAAGCTGAACAATATTGCCTTACATACAGGCTGGTTGTCTTTCTGCTGCAGAGAAATTGCCTGAACTTCAAGTCACCTTATAAATCTTTGGATTTGTTCCCTAGAGACCTCATTGTTGCACTAACAGTTGGACCAGACTTCCGTATACACTCCCAGGGTGTATCTGTTTGCAAAAAGCAAATAAGTGACTCTGGAAGTGAGTGAAGGTAGCAACTCTACTCTGCCATCAGCACTGGGAGCTTCCCATAGCCTTTTGCAAGGCTGAAGAGCTCCTAGGATTCTAGCCTAGTTATTTTTTATGAATCCCCACTTCCAGGGCTTTCACACAGTTCAAAGCAAGATAGCCTTTAACCCACTTGTCTTGGATGAGCAGACTATACATTGGGCCTCCCTCCACATCTTAGGCAGTGTTCCTCTATTAGACAATCCAATAGGGTTCCTCTAGGAGCAGAAGGAGTCTTTGAATATCATCTTTTCAATTCAGAATTGCCAGGTGAAGAAATAAGCAAGGTAGAATAACAAAATTTGCAAGTTGAGAGAAACCTCACAGTATGCATCTAGTCTAACCCATATATGAAAGGGAATCCATTATAATAAATCAAATGAATAAAATGCCTAAGCTTGCTGGACTTTAAATATCAAGCACTTAATTCTTAATCAACTGACCCTGAGGTTCTTTCAAGCTGTACATCTATAATCCTATGCTATTACCCCAGACATAGTACAATAAAATGAGAACTGGTTTTGGTGTCCGAGGACCTGGATTTGAATTCTGCCTTTGCTACCTTGTGTAACCTTGGATAAGGGACTTTACTATTCCATAAAATGAAGGGGAGTGAACTAGGTTATCCCTGAAGCCCTTTTTAGTTCTAAATCTATGATTCTATGATACTTGCCCCAATGGATCAATCACACCTATCAGTGATGAATTAGCCCAGGTGAAAGGAACCACCAATATACAATATTTGAGCAATATATTCATATCAACTTCTCCCTTTGGTTGTTATTTGGTTATTATTAGAGTTGTAGCATTCCCTCCACTATTCTCTAAGACCATCTGCTGATAGCTCAACACACATAGGAGGGAGCTGAGGAACTGAGGATGGCTTACTCCTATATCCTGGCTCTCAGTCCTGTGCTATTCCCTTACCCTTTTTCAATAATGGTAGCATTGGAAGGAAAGAAGATACTAAGAATAACTCAGAGAGTCAACAAATTTTAATTTGACTATTGTTATTCCAAATGTGAAATCTTTCCTTGTCCAATGACCAACAAATTGACATATTGCTAGAAAAACTAAAATATATCATTTTGACATTCTTGACATACAAATAACAGCAGAAGAGGAACTTGGCTTCTAGCAAGAGAGAAGCAAAACTGGAGGAACACTAAAGTGTTCCATGAGCATACATGATCTTGGAAGAAAGTGATGAAGGTACCAAAATATGGCATGGATGCTGTGTAGTGAACTTTGGGGATGAGAGGTACTTAGCATGTAAAGGCATGTATGGGCAGTCTGCACCTTTGTTCATGTCTGTGATCTTCCCAGGAAAGCATGATAGGAAATGTCTTGTTTCTGCCAAAACAACATAATGGTGAGCCTTTGTAAACATGTCCAAAACTCTTATTATGATTGCCTCTAGGCAGTATTTTGGTATATGAGACAGGAGTATGCTAGTCAATGATTTAACAGCCAGTTTTCCAGAAAAACAAATAACTAAGCATCTACCACACAATCAACAAAACAATAAATCAAGACCTGATTTGTAGTTTATTTCTGATTTTCAGTGATAATATTCACACTGAAATTTTACTCAGCTATTTCCGGCTGATTCCTGCACACCACTGGCCAAAAGTGAGAAGGAAGTGAATTCCAGGTGTGGGTGAACACCAGTGAAAAGTCATAGAGACTGGATACAAAATGAGAAATTCAGAGATGGTTCATTTGGCTACAAAATAGAGTGTGAAAGATTGAATAATGCATAATGAGACCAGAAAATAGATTGAGGCCAAGTTGTGAAGGGCTTTCAAAGTCAAATAAAGGAGTTTATGTTTAATTCTAGAATTTATACAGTAGGACAAAGACATGGTCAGTATATACTCATGGAGAATCATTTTGGAAGAGATATGAGGGGATAATTGGAAAGGGGGAGAGACTTAAGGCAGGAAGACAATTCAGAAGAGTACTGTAATAATTTAAGAAAGAGGTGATGAGGGCATGAACTAATACAAAGGTTTTATGAATAAGGAGATGGGATTGGATTCAAGAGATGTTGTGGAGAAAGAAATAGTAAGATTAGTAAACTGAATGGGTGTGTGATGTGAGGAATTGAGGATAATGCCAAGATTACAAACTGGGGTGACTGGAATAATAGTGAATGCCCTTGAAGGAATAGGAAAATTCAACAGAAGGGAGGATTTGAGGGGAAAGTCTACCTATTGAAGTAAATGCCCTCTAAATTTTACTTCTTTGGGGCAAAACACTGATTGCCACACCCTAGTTATGGCTCCTCTGACAAGTGCTTTGCTTCTCCTCCTTTAGTACCATCTGCAGGGACTTAGTCTTTCCTTTTTACCTCAGAGGGTTGACCTCAAGTAGACCTACTTAGCATGTTATCCACTGGATTGCTGCTGCTGTTGTTGAATGGGACAACTGTTGTATTTTGTCAGCCAGTCAATAAACATTTATTATCTAAGCACCAAGCGCTGAAGATATAAAGAAAGGCAAACAAAAGCCCCTGTTCTCAAAGAATTTCTAAGCTAATGGGGGAGAACAACAGGCAAATAGTTTAAGCTTGATGATCAACAGAAAAAGGGCACTAGCATTAAGGGGGATAAGGAAAAGGTTCTTGTAGAAGGTGAATTTTTAGGGACTTGAAAGGAGCCAGGGAAACAGAAATGATGAGGTAGAAGAGAAATCCAGTCATGAGGGATAGCCAGTAAAATGCCCAGAATTGGGAAAGGGAATGTTGCATTCAAGGAACAGCAAGGAGGCCATTGTCATTGAAAGGTACCTAGACTGTGGGCATGGGTCACTGGGAAATGGCCATACTCTCAACTGTAAGAAAGAAGTTAGGGAAAAGGGAGGTTTAGGGGGAGAGATAATAGGTTCAGTTTTAATCATACTAAATTTAAGATGTCTATGAGTCACCCAGTTCAAGATGTTCAATAAGCAGTGGGAAATGTGAGACTGAAGGTCAACAAGGTGGGTAGTGCCTAATAATCAGATTTGAGAATCATCAGCACAGGGATGATAATTGAATGGGGAAGCCGAGGAGATCACCAAATGAAGTTGCATAAAAGGAGAAGAGGACCCAGGACTCAGAGTATTTCCATGGTCAATCACAGAACCCAGTGAGAAGAAACTTCCTAATACCATATTACCACCTGAATAATAAATTGCTTATAACCTTGTGCCTTGATTCTCAAATTCTCTTTAGTGGCAGGATGGCACTTACCATATCAACCTCTGAGATGCTATCCAGACTTTCGACTTGTACATCTACACCAACAGGAATGGCAGGACCTGGAAAGTGGATGATGATGATGATGATATCAGATATTCTTTTTGTTAGCAAGTACTCCTCCACCAACACCCCCCCAAAAAAGGAACATGAGCAATTTCCTTAGAACTTGGGTGCCTTGATGGGCAACCCCTCCATTTAATTAAACCAAGTAAATCAGACTCTGCCCTCAATTATGCATACACATTTCAGGCTCTCAGATGAAAAAGGATATCTTTATAGGATCATAGATTTAGAGCTAGATAGGTCCTTAGCAGCCATCTAATTCAGCCCCTTTTATTTTATAGATGAGGAAATGAAGGCCTGGGGAAGTTAGGTGAGTTGCATTATATAAGTAGTGAGAAGGGGAAAGCAGGGAAGTAAATTTGAAACCACATCTTCTGAGTCCACAGCCAGTGCCCCTTTCACAGTACCAGACTACCTGCCAGTAGTCTATAGGCATTATGGCAAGATCTTTTTTTGCTAGTTGCCATTGGGATATTTTGTATTATAATTGTCCTCTTATTCTTTCCTGATCACATAGTAGTCTGTGATGCTTTATCAATATTTAAAAATCATTATCAAAAGTAAGGGTGGAAGGAAAACTGTACAAATTCCCAAAGGACTTTGAAACTGCATATATTCTTTGACCCAGAAATGCCATTATTAGGTCTATATCCCAAAGAGATCAAAGAAAAGAGAAAAGCTCTTAGTTGTACAAAAAATATTTATAACAACTCTTTTTGTGGTGGCAAAGAATTGGAAATTGAGAGACTGCCTATCACATGGAAAATAAAAGAACAAATTGTGATATGTAATTGAGAAGGAATATTGCTGTACATACAAGAAGTGATGAGCAAGGTGGTTTCAGAAAAACCTGGGGAGACTTATATGAATTCATGCAAAGGGAAGTGAGCAGAACTAGGAGAATGGTACACAATAACAGCAATATTATAGCAATCAACTATGACAGACTCAGCTACTCTGATCAATACAATGAGTCTAGACAATTCCAAAGGACCCATGATGTAATCTATCTACAGAAAGAGAACTGATGAACTTTGATTGCAGATTAAAGCATACATTTTAAAAATATAGCTTTATTATTCTTTTTTGTGTTTCCTTTTGCAATATAGCTAATGTAGAAATATGTTTTGCATACCTCACATGTAAATCAAAATCAAAATCTTGCCTTTTCAAGGAGGGATGAGGAGCAGGAGGAAGGAAGAAATTGGAACTCAATTTTGTTTTAAAAGATTGCTAAAAAATTACTTTGTAATTGGGAGATATTTAAATAAATAAAACTAATCTTTTTCAAAAAGAAAACTATGCCAGTTCAGAGAGTGGTGGAGTGAACACTGAGCTCCATGATATCCCTTTCTGATAGTACATGCCTTATATGACTAAAATCATGATTTTTTTTTTAACATAGTGATGGCATTTAGCAGATGCTCACTAGATTCTTGCTTACTTGGCTGGCCCACCAAATCCAAATAGAAAACCATAATTTGAAAAGATAAAATTTCATGACATAGTTCCTTTGTTTGTTTAGAGGCAATCAAGATTAAGTGACTTGCATAGGGTCACACAGCTAGTGTCAGAAACTTGGATTTAAACTGAGATCCTCCTGATTCTAGGGCCAATGTTCTATCAACCACCTAGCTGCCCCCTTGACAAAGTTTTGCTTAACTTTTCACCAATGGCAGAAATATAGAAAAGAAGCAACAAAGGTACATGTTTCATACCTCCAAAGCCAGGTCTCATGCTGAAGTCATGGTCATCTATTCTCAGAAGTTGCTCAGATTTTGTCAGTGGAGACTTGGTGATGTCAGGACTTCGTTTCAATATTGAGCTATACAGAAAACATAGAGTCACTCATCCCTTTTATCTGAACAAATAATACATGCTTGTTTTCAGTGGTAATCTTACACAGGTACTTTGTGTTGGGGTTGTAAAGGTATTTCATTTGACTGAAGAGTAAAACTATCTACGCCTTCTTTCTAGTTTCTATTCTCAAGTGAGCAGAGCCATTCTTTTCTAGCCATGTTCTATCTCTCCTTTTTTCTCTGCTCATTGTTTTTTGCTTCATGGAGCAGGATATCTTTTGAGCATGTGCAGAGAACAAGAGAGGAGAAATAAACCTGAGGGAGCTTCTTCTTGCTTTTATTGTTGTGCCACAGTTCCCCTGTCTCAGTTTCCCTCAATTGTTTTGTCTCAGTTTCCCTTAATTGTTCTGCCTCGATGGCAATTCCCCCACCCTTCTGACCATTCAGAGATAATTGGGCTGCAGAGTAATGGCCACTGGCATTCCAAAGAGTCATAAAAGCTCCAGATGGCCAATCTCCAATACCTAGACATACCCCTTATCTTTTGGCTTCAGACTCAGTGGCTTCTAGCTTCTTCCCAAACTTATCAGAATTTATGATCCTTCCTCCATACCCCCAACCTGTCAGGACTTAATTGATGGTCCTTTCCTGGGACTGGAGTTCCAGTGCTCTACTCCTCCCTTTGCCTCTCTGGCTTTGTTCCTCTGAGTGCTGGAGCCCTATAAGAATCACTGGAGCAAATTCACTAATCACTGGATACTTTGAGATCCAGATGGCTGCCAGTCTCACTCTCTGGGACTGGGTGCTTTGAGACAAGAGTCCCATTCAATCCCACCCATAGCTATGGAGTCTAAACTCTCCAGTACTAACAGTAAAATATTAAATAATCTCTAATCTGTAGTACTTCCCCAGTTTCTCCCAGAGCATTACATTATTATTCATGAAACTTCCTATTACTTAAAACTGTTTATTCATGGCTCAGTGTTTTCTTTAGGGTGACTGGATTCATTTAATCTCTTTCCTGATTTGGGGAAGTTATGGAATATAAACCAAGAAGATTCTTTCTCATTTAGAGATGTAGATAATTTCTGACAGTTTACTTTATCAATCTTATTCTGAGTGTATATAGCTTGCCATGTTTTTTCCTTTGTTTGAATTCCTTTCTTGATAACGAAACACAGAAAGCAGAAAGTCCTATGTTTGACCACACTTATTTTATGCCTGCTTTCAAGACTAATTGAACACAAATGTAAATGAACTGCTAAGAATTAGTGAGCTTTGGATTTAACATAAGCTCTCTTGGACAGAAATGGGAGGATGAAATAGACAAAATCACCATCTGGTATCAGTTTTCCCAAATGGAAAGTTCAACAATGGATGTGCAGACATCTCTCTAATCATTAGCCTCAGGCACTCTCTTCAGAGAGTGATGAGGCAGGAGGAGAGGGAGGCTAGAGGAGACGGAAATCAGTTTACTCCAGTTATTGCTGAAATGACAACAGTATCACCTACCTTTGAAAGCCCAGAGCACCCAAGCTCAAACCACTACCCCCTAACTCCTCCAAGAATGTCTCACTTCTCCCAAGACTTTTCTAGCACAAGAGTAAGGTAACTGTTTCTTTGAGTAATAGTTCCTTTTTTGTCAGTGAGTACAAAACATTCAAGATTTCCTTCCCATCCAGCAAGTTCCTTGGGATGGGTAGGTCTCCATATTTTTTTAAAACACCAACTCTTCCTTCTTTCTGTCCCTGCCTTCCTCTTTTCTATATGTCCTCTTGCCCTTCCCTTTCTTTCCTTCCTTTTCTTCTCTCCTTTCCCTTGCCTTCTCATATCCCTTCCTTTCTTTTCTTTTTCTTTCTTTCATTAATTGTCTTCCTTCCCTCTACCTTTCTTTCTCCCTACTTGTCCTCTCTTTTTCCTTTTCTCCCTCCTCACTACCTTTCCTTCCTTCCTTCTTTCCTTCCTTCCTTCTTTCCTTCCTTCCTTCCTTCTTTCCTTGCTTCCTTCCTTCATTCCTTGCTTTCTTCCTTCCTTCCTTCCTTCCCTCCTTCCCTTCCTTCCTTCCTTTCTTCCTTCCTTCCTTCCTTCCTTCCTTCCTTCCTTCCTTCCTTCCTT
>JAJPUD010001847.1:120276-160968 GCA_023553655.1 Myrmecobius fasciatus | reverse complement strand
CTATCTATCTATCTATCTATCTATCTATCTATCTATCTATCTATCTACCTATCTATACAACCATGTATCTATCTACTTATCTATCTTCCTTCACTAAAGGTATATTAGCTAGGGCTACACACAAACCTGAAATAGAGGGGAATGAAAAAATTTGGACCATAACACCCAAACTTATCAATATTTCTCAGAGTCTTACATGACTTCCAATTTCCCTATTCTTTTTTTATTGTGCAAAGATGGTCTGTTTTGACCAAGACACACCAGCATTTTAAAAGTGCTAAGCTGGCCCAAATATCTATTCCTTTCCAAAACTAGTTAAGAGTGGAGTTTCTGGTGACCCCTTGTGGGTATCTCTACTTGTGCTTCTTCCTCAGGGTCTATACTTGTTACTAATGCTTGGTTTGTGATAATATTGAATCCTGGTAGAGAGGCCCAATCACTTAATTTCTTATCTTTTTGTATTTGCGTTTTACAGTGGTTGATAATTATGCTGAATGACCTTATAGCTCTCCCTAAAAACAATCCAATCCTATTTTGCAAGACCCTTTTAGCATTTCATATGAAAAGTGGGATATGAGAACAAAGATGATTATAATATTATTACTCCCAAATCCAAAATATATGTGTAGCTTGTTGTATTAATGTCCAGAAGGCCTTGCTATTAGAAAAGACACATGACAACCAAAGTAATTCTCTATTTGTTCTATCCCCTACGCTGTTCCTATTATTTGCATCAAAAATCCATTCATCTACAGAATGGATTGTTGAAACAAAGATTTTGGGTTTAAACAATCAGTATACTATTTTAGTTATTTAGTCATTTCAGTCCCTTCATGATCTCTTTTGGGGATTTTCTTGGCAGAGATACTAGAATGGTTTGCCATTTACTTCTCCAGCTCATTTTACAGATAAGGAAACTGGGGTAAACATGATTATTACTTTCTCAGGGTCACACAACTAAGGAAGAATAAAATATTATTTAAAAAAAGAAAATCTAACAATTTTCTCATCTAGTTTTTTAAATAGCTTTTTATTTTTCCAAATACATGCAAAGATAGTTTTCAACATTCACCTTTACAAAACCTTATGTTCCAAATTTTTCTCTTTCCTTGCCTTCATCTGTTTCCATAAGTAGCAAGCAATCTTATATAGGTTAAACATGTGCAATTCTTCTAAGCATATGCTTACACATGCTTACAAAAAAAAATCAGATCAAAAGGTGAAAAAAAAACTAGGAAAAAAACAAGCAAATAAACAACAGCAATAACAAAATAGTGAAAATACTATGCTTTGATCTATGTTTAGTTGCCATAGTTCCCTCTCTGGATACAGATGGCTCTTTCCATCACAATTCAATTGGAATTGCCTTGAATCACCTCAATGTTGAAAAGAGCCAAGTTCATCACAGTTGATCACATAATCTTTGTTGTTTCTATGTATAATGTTCTTTTAGTTATACTCATTTCACTTAGTTTCAGTTCCTGTAAGTCTTTCAGGCTTTTGTGAAATCAGTTTGCTCATCATTTCTAATAGAACAATAATATTCCATATTATATTCATATAATATAATATTCATATACCATAACTTATTCAGCCATTCCCCAGTTGACAGGCATCAATTCAATTTCCAATTCCTTGCCACTACAAAAAAGGCTGCTACAAACATTTTTGCACATGTAGGTCCTTTTCCCTTTTTAATGATCTCTTTACTTCCCATCCAGTTTTAATTGGCTGCAGCATTCCCATTGCACAAGAAATATTAGACAGCTCTTCCCCTTCCCCCCCCCAAAAAAGACCACGAGAGGGGTTTTGAGGATACCAAAAAAAATCTTGTTAGCTTCCCTAAATGTTTGCCACACTATATAGTATAAAGATAAAGAAAAATATAATCATTCCATGTTCCTATTTAAATGAGATCTTCTAATTTTGGCTCTGCCCCTATTTTCTGGATAAGATTTTCAACTCATCTACTCACTCTCAGCCTGTTTCCTCATCTGAAAATAAAAGGGTTCAATTAGACACCTCTCAAAGATCTCCCATTTCTAGAGCTCTGCCTTCATTATAGCAAGTGCTTAACTTTGCATTCAGCCTCAGCTGTAATTAGGTATTAGCTAATGAAATGGCTGTTCTGCTAGCATTGAGAAATCTACAGCTGATAATTCACCATTTCTATTTTTTCAATTAATGTTTTTCCTGCCTTTTACTATCATGTGCTTAAATATAGTATTTCACTAATTAGTTTCATTTCTCAGTTTCTAAAAGTTGAGAATCCCCTTAAAAACTAAGAGATGTAGCCTTTTGAAATGTGATCTTATGCAACTTTAGTTCAGGTTTAGAGAGACCACTCAGGTTTAAACTGGATGGAGTTTGTACTGCCGTACAGATGCAAGGTGTGAGTAACAAAACTTCAAAATTAGCTCAGCCCCCCTTGCCTCAGTTTTTATAAACTTCTGGTCAACTGGAAATGATCTCTTTAACACAGCAAGCCTGAGGCAAATGAAAGTATTTGACTAGACTGAAGAATGAAGGAAGGGGGGAGGCAATCAAGAATTGCAATTTCTTGTACAGATCTTTTAATCACAGTATCACCAATTGGTGCATAGCAGGTTTATATAATTTTAAAAATAATTTCATAACTGAAACTGAATAATAAATATTGTCTCTACCCACATGCTACTCTGATGTCTCATTGTGGCATAGAGGTAACCCTGAGATCTCAAAGGCTATTAGAGTGGAAAGCTTGCTCTGATAAAGGCCCCAAAATCTGGAAAAAAATAGGTATGGGCCTAGTGATAATTTGATGTCTTTTTATCCAGGACTATCATATACAGTATGCTGTGGAAAAGAGAAATTTTAATTTTGAAATCATGAGACTTATGCATAAATCCCAGTTCAGATATTTCCTATCTGTGTGACACTGAGCTAGTCATTTTGAGTCTCAATGTCTCATGTATCAAAAACAGTACTTATTCCATTTCACAGACTTATTGCAAAACAAGTATTATGAATGTTAAAGTATATATATTTTAATGTTAGGAAAACAGCAAACATAATAGATCATATTAACAACAAAAACAAAATCATACGATTAATATCAATAGAAAGTTTTCAACATAATATAATACTCATTTCTGTTCAAAACATAAAAGCAGAGGGATAAATGGACTTTTCCTTAATAAAGAATATCTACTGTCATTATAGTGTGAGCTTCTTTATGTGGTAAATACTATCTACTCTCCATTAGACTGTGAGCTCCTTGAGAGCAGGGACTTTTACTAAATTGTTGTATTCCCAGATTTTATTTAGCATAATGTCTGACATTTAGAAGATAACTTGATAAATACTTGTAGACTTAAAGCTAAGAATGTGCATTACCCAAAATGAAGAAATACTATGAGTCTTTCCATTAAGAACAGGTATAAAGCAAAGATGTTAATTGTTCCCACTCTAATTTGATATAGTTCTAAAAATGTTAACCTTAACAATAAGACAAGAAAAAGAATTTAAGGGAAAAACAAAGGCAGAGAGAAAACAAAATTATCTACTATACACAGGGGAAGAGTTCTGACCAAACAAAAGATAAAGAGGATCACAGGTGATAAAATAAATGATTTTGTTTACTTAAAATTGAAAATGTTTTGCCCAAAAATAATGCATTTAGAATTAGAATGAATATAGCTAAATAGGAAAAATATTTGAAATAAATTTATTTGGTAAAAATCCAACACATAAGAGATTCAGGTAATAGATACAAATATATGTCAAGAACCATTTTCCAACAGATAAATGGTGAAAAGATCTAAACAGGCAGCTATCAAAGAAAGAAATCCAAGCTACTGACAAATATATAGAAAAAAATGTTCCAAGTCACTAGTAATTTAAAAAATGCAAATAAAACAACTCTGAGGTCTCATCTCATGGGCATCCAGTGCCATCTCTAGTTGTCCTGATCTATATCCGGCTTTGGAGGGGAAAGTGAGGCAGGTGATCTTGCACAGCCTTCCCTCACTTAAGTCCAATTCATTTATATGTCATGACATTACCTCCCTGATGTCATGGGTCTCTTCAAGAAGGAAAGACAAATAGCAACAACCCATCAGGTTAACGAAGATGATAAAAAAGAAAAATAACAATTGTTAGGGATTATAGGTAGACAAGAATAGAAGAGAGAATCAGACTAATTTATATAATAATGATAATAATATTTATATAACAATATTTGTATTATGTGGAATACATATATAATACAATTAATATGTGCATTACACATAATGCATATATATATATATCACAATAGAGAAAAACAACTTTGAAAGACTTTAGAACTCTGATCAACCAAATGATAAACCCTCCAGAATCACTACAGATAATAAATAGTAAGTAAACCAAAGTAGCAAATAGGAATCAGAGAAGTTATACAAATTAGAATATATGAGAATCTCATGTATTCTAATCTATACAAATTAGAACATGAAAAATTGAATTAGCTCTTTAGCTGAGAGCAAGATAAATCTTAACTTAAACCCAAAGACAAAGAACACTCTCTCCTAGAAGAGATGCATTCTAGCTATCTGGAATCTCAAATATCGAACAAGTCCAGAAATATAGTGGGGCCAGCTTCTCATTCATGTTTGATATCTCTCTGGAGAGCCTTCTATCAGTCTCACCCAAAAAGTTCTGCCCCCAATCCAGTCACATCTCCTCCTATAAACTAGCAATACACAAAATGCCTCAGAGCTTAGGCAGAAGCCCTGTTATAATTTTGCAAGGAAATATTCATTTGCCAAGCTCAAAATAAGAAAGAGCATTTTTTAAAAATGCTTTATATGTAAGTTGTTGTGACTTTGAATTCATCTAATGGAAAAGGGACCCCATGTGGTAAGTTTTTTTTTAAATTATAAAATTAAAATTTTAAATTTTAAAATTCAGCAACTTATGAGGGCTATGGAATGAAAGAGCAGCAAGTCTATAGAACATGTTCTCTCGTTTCATAGTAAGGATTATTGTTGCTGTTTTGTCCCTCATTCTCGAAGAGGATCATGACTTCAGGGAGGGGATGCCATAACATGCAGGTGAACTGGATTTCAGTGAGGGAGGGCTGTTCAAGGTTACCTGCCTCCCTTTCCCCTCCACAGCCATCTGGGTCCAGTGACCAGAGAGAGATCAAGAAGACTGGAGATGACCCTGGATGCAATGGGAGACCTTGACCTTTTTAAACTTAGGTCTTCAACAGGTCTTCATTTGACTGAGGCTGCATCCATTCAGTGATTAAGGCTAGGGAGTAGTGGTGATATGTTAGTAATGGAGACATTTGCCTCTTTCCAAAAGACAGGTGGGATCAGAAGTTCTTGGTTGGTGGTAGAGACAAAGTTCAGTTGGGCTACATGCATTCAGGTCTCTAATTAACATGTATATAAGATTAGGGGCTGGCCTATTGCCTGGTGAAAGGAGGGGTTATGCCAAAGAAGACTGATTATTGAGCAGGAGAATTCACCTATCTTAAAAAGAGAAAAAAATTCTTTCTTATTTTAGAATAGTCTGGACTCATGACAGTTTCCTGTTAGTTTATGTTCAAAACTGAACAAAACAAGACGCCTATAGTCTTTCAACAATTAATTTAGATATTTACTTAGCAATAGCTAGAGAAGGATGTTTAACAAGGATAGAGTGATGATTCCTTGAGTTAATTCAGTCCAGCAAAACTCCGTTGCCTAAGTTGCCCATTATGCTTCACCAATCAAGTACTGGAGAGATACTGAAACTATTCAGGCAACCAGGAAATGATGTCAATAGCCTGAGCCTCTTAAGCCACTCATATATGCTTAGTATGATGATCCTTACCTTTTAAGGGAAATTAACTAGCCTGGAAGTTTGTTGTTAAGCTATTGTTTTCACAACAATTCTCATTCATTTTCCTCTTTTTTTTAAGGGTCTTGGGACTTAGTGAGCTCTTCCTTGGACTAGCAAGAGAGTGAGAGGAAATTTTCCCTCATTCTCTTCCTCCTCTATAACTGAAGAGATATCTAGAAATTTGAGATTCAGTCTCAGGCAACCATATGGATACAATGCCATTTTTGAGTAGGTAATACAAATCCGTGTATTTAATACTTAACAAATATGACCTATTGCAATGAAGGGAAGATCCACACTGATGAAATCATGGATCAGTTGGAATATGAACTTTTTTGAGGATCTTGCTGTTGAAGATAAAATAAGGATTTCAAGTGATCATCTAGTTAACAGAAGGATGATACCTAAAGTATAATTAATTCAATTTTAAGCAAATGGAATTAGCTGATTCATGAGAAATGTGGAGAATCTGCAAATAAGCAGATGAGGGTAGTTTGACTATTGCATCACATCCAAATGGAGGAGTCATGTGATCATTTTTAGTTAGCATTGATCTTAGGCTTTAAATATCTTCTACTCCGATTCCAATTTTATAGATGAGGAAACTGAGATCCAGAGGTATAAATAATTTTCCCAAGGTCACACAGATAATAAGTAATGAAAAAAGCCTTTGATTGTAAGTCAGGAAGGGGAAGGGCTAGTGGATAGGGCCAGGCCTGGAGTCAGGAAGACTTATCTTCTTGAGTTCAAATCTATTCCCAGACACTAGCTGGGTGATCCTGGGCAAATTACTTAACTCCATTTACTTCAGTTTCCTCATCTGTAAAATGAGCTGAAGGAAGGAAATGGCAAACCACTTTGCCACGAAAACCCCCAAAAGGGTCACCAAGTGTAGGACACAACCAAAACTCAGTAACAACAACAGGAATTCTGGGTTCTGATCTTGACATTATAGCTAACTCCCTAGCTATGTGATCGTGAACAAATTACTTATTTCTCTTGGTTTCTGTTTTCCTAGTTATAAAATGAAGGAGCTGGAATAGGCTCTAAGATTCCTTCTCATGCTAATGTTTTATATTTCTAAGCTAGCTTTGTAGGCATGGTTAATGGAATCAACTAACACATCATGCCCCTTTGTGCTCAATTTTATTGGGGCTGTTTATTAGTTTTTTTCATTTCTCTGAGTAACAGGAAGGTTGCACCTGGTGAAGTTAAGGGAAAAAAACTCTGGAAGGTTTTACAGTGATGGAATGGCAGTCTGTTTTTTGAGGAACAGTCTTTCTATATACAGAGAGACTGACATTGTCCATAGGCTAGCCACTAAGTGATGAATTCTTTGGCTATAGCAACCCAATAAAATAATTCATTATTAAAAGAAGCAAACATAAATATTCATTTCACAATAGAGAATGAGAAATTGAGTATACAACTCATGTATCTTTGTATCCTTTTTAGGTGTCCCACCAGGGATTTGTATATTAAATCCTGTAGAGTTGACTTTTTTTCTTGTGATACATTTGGGATTACATAGCTAATAAGTGTTAAGCATCTGACATCAAATTTGAACTCAGGTCCTCCTGACTTCAGGGCTGGTACTCTATCCATTGCACCATTTAGCTGCCCCTAAAGTTGACTTTTAAGGCATGTGCTGCTAGTTTTTTATTCCTTGAGATATAAAATAGAACTGATTTATATCCTGCCAAGTGGCCTCTGCTTAGTGAAGTTGGTCCTACCTTGAACTATATTCAATGACTATTTTTGCAGTCTCTGTGATGTTGAGCAAGAGTGATGACATGATGTGTACCAGTTACTATCTACTATCATCTGTTTTCATGACACTACTCTTTCCTGCTTCTCCTCCTGTCTGATTCTGTCTGATCACTCCTATTCATCCTGTGACCATATGTGTACAAGACCTAGGACTTAGAAAAATTAGGCTGGACAGGAGAAAACAGACCAAAAGGCAACTGGAAACTAAATAATTTTATCCTAAAGAATGAATGGGAGAAACAGCAAATTACAGACACAATTACTAATTTCATCCAAGAGAATGACAATAATGAGACAACATGCCAAAGTTTGTGGGATACAGCCAAAGTGGTAATAAGGGGAAATTTTATATCTCTAGATGCTTATTTGTATAAAATAGAGAAAGAGAAAGTCAATGAATTGGGCTTGCAATTAAAAAAGCTAGAGAAAGAACAAATTAAAAAACCCCAATCAAATACCAAACTTGAAACCCTAAAAATAAAAGGAGAGATTAATAAAATTGAAAGTAAAAAAACTATTGAATTAATAAATAAAACTAAAAGTTGGTATTATGAAAAAACCAACAAAATAGATAAACCTCTAGTTAATTTGATTAGAAAAAGAAAAGAGGAAAATCAAATTGTTAGTCTCAAGAATGATAAGGGAGAACTTTCCACCAATGAAGAGGAAATTAGAGCAATAATCAGGAGTTACTTTGCCCAAATTTATGCCAATAAATTTGATAACTTAAGTGAAATGGAGGAATATCTACAAAAATATAGATTGCCCAGATTAACAGAAGAGGAAATAAATTACTTAAATAGTCCCATTTGAGAAAAAGAAATAGAACAAGAAATAGAACCCTAAGAAAAAATCCCCAGGACCAGATGGATTTACATGTGAATTCTACCAAACATTTAAAGAACAATTAACTCCAATATTATATAAACTGTTTGAAAAAATAGGGAATGAAAGACTCCTACCAAACTCCTTTTATGATACAGACATGGTACTGATACCTAAACCAGGTAAAACAAAAACAGAGAAAGAAAATTATAGACCAATATCCCTAATGAATATTGATGCAAAAATCTTAAATAAAATATTAGCAAAGAGATTACAGAAAATCATTCCCAGAATAATACACCATGACCAAGTAGGATTTATACCAGGAATGCAGGGATGGTTCAATATTAGGAAAACTATTAACATAATTGACTATATCAATAACCAAATTAACAAAAAACATATGATAATCTCAATAGATGCAGAAAAAGCATTTGATAAAATCCAACATCCATTCCTATTAAAAACACTAGATAGTATAGGAATTAATGGACTTTTCCTTAAAATAATCAGTAGCATCTATTTAAAACCATCAGCTAGCATCATATGTAATGGTGATAAACTAGAACCATTCCCAATAAGATCAGGGGTGAAACAAAGTTGCCCACCATCACCATTACTATTCAATATTGTATTAGAAATGCTAGCTTTGGCAATAAGACAAGAAAAAGAGACTAAAGGAATTAGAGTAGTCATGAGGAAAGCAAATTATCACTCTTTGCAGATGATATGATGGTCTACTTAGAGAACCCTAGAGAATCCACTAAAAAACTATTAGAATTAATCCACAACTTTAGCAAAGTTGCAGGATACAGAATAAATCCACATAAATCATCAGCATTTTTATACATCACCAACAAAATGCAACAGCAAGAGATACAAAGAGAAATTCCATTCAAAATAACTATCGATAGTATAAAATATTTGGGAATATATCTGCCAAGGGAAAGTCAGGATCTATATGAGCAAAACTACAAAACACTATCCACACAAATAAAGTCAGATCTAAATAATTGGAAAAATATCAAGTGCTCTTGGATAGGTCGAGCAAATATAATAAAGATGGCAATACTACCTAAACTAATCTATTTATTTAGTGCTATACCAATCAAACTCCCAAGAAATTATTTAACTGACCTAGAAAAAATAACAACAAAATTCATCTGGAAAAACAAAAGGTCAAGAATTTCAAGGGAATTAATGAAAAAAAATGCAAATGAGGGTGGCCTAGCTATACCAGATCTAAAACTATATTATAAAGCAGTGGTCATCAAAACCATTTGGTACTGGCTAAGAAACAGAGTAGTGGATAATGGAATAGGTTAGGTTCACAGGACAAAATACTCAATGACAATAGTAATCTAGTGTTTGATAAACCCAAAGACCTCAGTTTTGGGGATAAAAACTCACTATTTGACAAAAACTGCTGGGAAAATTGGAAACTAGTATGGAAGAAACTAGGCATTGACCCACACCTAACACCATATACCAAGATAAGGTCGAAATGGATTCATGATATAGACATAAAGAATGATATTATAAACAAATTAGAACAATGTAGGATGGTCTACCTCTCAGACCTGTGGAGGGGGAAGGAATTTGTGACCAAAGAAGAACTAGAGATCATCATTAATCACAAAATAGATGTTTGACTATATCAAGTTAAAAAGTTTTTATACAAACAAAATGAATGCAGACAAGATTAGAAGGGTAGCAATAAACTGGGAAAATATTTTTATATTCATAGGTTCTGATAAAGGCCTCATTTCTAAAATATATAGAGAATTGACTCAAATATATAAGAATTCAAGCCATTCTCCAATTGATAGTCAAAAGATATGAACAGACAATTTTCAGATGAAGAAATTGAAACTATTTCTAGTCACATGAAAAGGTGCTCCAAATCACTATTGATCAGAGAAATGCAAATTAAGACAACTCTGAGCTACCACTACACACCTGTCAGATTGGCTAAAATGACAGGAAAAGTTAATGATGAATGTTGCAGAGGATGTGGGAAAACTGGGACACTGATACATTGTTGGTGGAACTGTGAACGGATCCAACAATTCTGGAGAGCAATTTGGAGCTATGCTCAAAAAGTTATCAAACTATGCATAACATTTGACCCAGTAGTGTTTCCACTGGGACTATATCCCAAAGAGATATTAAAGGAGGGAAAGGGACCCACATGTGCAAAAATGTTTGTGGAAGCTCTTTTTGTAGTGGCTAGAAACTGGAAACTGAAAGGATGCCCATCAATTGGAGAATGGCTGAATAAATTATGGTATATGAATGTTATGGAATATTATTGTTCGGTAAGAAATGGCCAGCAGGATGATTTCAGAGAGGACTGGAGAGACTTGCATGAACTGATGCTGAGTGAAATCAGCAGAACCAGAAGAACATTATACACAGCAACAAGACTATATGATGATCAATTCTGATGGACATGGTTCTCTTCAGCAATGATGTGATTCAAACCAGTTCCTATTATTCAGCGATGAAGATAGTCATATACACCCAGAGAGAGGTCTGAGGGAACTGAGTGTGGACCACAACACAGCATTTTAACGCTTTCTGTGAATATTTGCTTGCATTTTGTTTTCCTTCTTAGGTTGTTTTTTTTCCCTCTCTTTCTAGATCTGATGTTTCTCGTACAGTAAGATAACTATAGATATGTATACATATATTGGATTTGTCATATAATTTAACATATTTAGCATGTATTAGATTACCTGTCATCTAGGAGTGGGGGGGGTGGGGGGAAGGAGGGGAAAAGCTTGGAACAAAAAAAAGTTTTGCAATGGTCAATGTAGAAAAATCACTCATATGTTTTGTAAATAAAAATCTTTTAATTAAAAAAAAGAAAAATTAGGCTGGACCTTAAAGGATTTTAGGACTTAGAAAACAAATGTATTTTTTCATAGAAAACAGTAAGTATGATTCACATTTCTTGTATTTCTTTAGATTAAGATACTTGCAGGTATAAAGTATAGTTTCAGTTTAACATTGGATATGCACATCTGTGTAAGAAAGGTTGAGAAAAAAATGAAGGTAATTTACAGAAATAATTTTAATCATAAGAGAAGTGTCTGTTCTTTCTGTGTTCAAATCTGGCCTCAGATACTCACTAGCTGGGTGACCCTGGGCAAATCACCTAACCCTGCTTGTTTCAGTTTTCTGCTCTGTAAAATGAGCTGGAGAAGGAGATGGCAAACCACTCCAGTAACTTTGCTAAGAAAACCCCAAATAGGATCACAAAGAGTTGGACATGACTGAATCAATTCAACAACAGCAAAATTGTTTTAGATAGTCTAGCAGGTTGATACAATAGAAAAAGTGCTGGATTGGGAGGCATGTATATATATATGTATGTATACATATTTATTTATATATATACATATATACACATGTGTGTATATATGCACATATATGTATATATACGTATGTATATATATATATATTATACACACATATCCTTAACCTCTCTCCTGAGTTTCAGTTCTTTTTTAAAATAACATTTTGCTTTGCAATTATATGTAAAGACAATTTTTAACATTCATTTCTTAAAATGTTGAATTTTGTCCCTCTCCCCCTGCTTGAGATGATAATTTGACTTGTTATACATATGAAATTAGGCAAAACATATTTCCATACTAATCATGTTATAAAGGAAGCCAGACTAAAAGGAAAAAAACAGTGAAAAAATGTGAAAAATAGGATGCTTTCATATGCAATAAGACTTCATCAGTTCTTTCTCTAGATGTGGATTGTATATAACAATTTCTCCTGGTTCTGCTCACTTCACTTTGCATCAGTTTGTGTAAGTCTTTCCAGGTTTTTCTGAAATCAGCCCTGGTTATTATTTCAATGCAATACAATAATATTCCATTACAATTCCAGTACTATATATATATATATATGTATATATATATATATACAATACATACCACAACTTGTTCAGTCATTTTCCATTGATGGGCAACCCCTTAATTTCCAATTGTTTGCTACCACAAAAAGAACTGCTATAAATATTTTTTGTATAAATGGGTCCTTCTCCCTCCCTATTTTTTTGATCTCTTTGGGATACAGATATAGTATTGGCATTGCTGGATCAAAGGTTAAGCACAGTTTCCTAGCCCTTAGGGTATGCATGTCATCTTCAATTTTCCTATGGTACTCACTTAACCATTACAATTCATTACCAAATTCTGAAAATTTTATTTTTCCATTATCTCTCTTATACATTCCCTTTGCTCCATTCACACAGCCATCATCCTATAGCAGACTTTCGTTACCTCATGTCTGTTCTTTTGCAATTTGCTTTTTGGACAGTCTTTCTGTGTAAGTTTTTCCCCATTCAGAGCCTCAAATGATCTTCCTTAAAGCTCAGGTGTGAGCATGTCACTCCCCTTACTCACTAAACTCCAGTAGTTCCCTATTACCTCCAGGATGACATAAAACCCTCTTTTTGGCTCTAAAAACTATTCAAAACCTGGTTCTTTTGTACTTTTCCAACCTTCTTATACTTTAGTCCCTTTCTTTTACTCTGCAATGCAACAATAGTGCCCCTGTTCCTTCATCTCCGGATTCTTTGCCTCTTCACTGGATGTCTCCCATGCCCATAATGTTCCATCTGCTTGCCTTTGCCTCCTGGCTTCCTTTAAAGCTCAGCTTGAATTTCACTTTCTTCAAGAGACTTTTTTCCAATCTCCTCCGTAACTCCACCAACCCTCCTTATGACCTCCCTTAAATGATTTCCAATATTGATGATGCCTTCCATTATCTCAATGGAGAGTACCTTCCATTTCTCTCTCTCTCTCTCTCTCTCTCTCTCTCTCTCTCTCTCTCTCTCTCTCTCTCTCTCTCTCACACACACACACACACACACACACACACACACACACAGTGTTGTCTCCAGCATTAGAATATAAGCTCCTGAAAGGTTAGGACATTTTTTTAGTTTAGCATAGTCCTTGGTACATAGTAAGTGCTTAATAAATACTTGTTGATAGATCGTGTTTCTTGTTTGTCCGTGGTTCTCCAAGAGGACCATGACATCAGGGAGATGATGCCATGACATGCAAGTGAATTAGATTTGAGTGAGGGAGGGCTATGTAAGGAGACCTGCCTCACTTTCCCCTCCAGAGTCATCTGGGTCCAGTGGCCAGATAGAGATCTCGTTGGATGTTTATTGATTGATAGAGACATAGAGGACAGAGCAGTAGAGCTGGAGTCAAAGGGATCTGGTTTCAAAACTTGTGTTTCTTGCTATGACTTAGACAAGTCATTTAAATCTCCCTAGGTTTTGGTTTCTCTCCCCCACAGTAAAAATCATGTAATTGACTTTCCTTAGCTAACTTCCTTGCCGCTCTAAATCTGTATCTCAGTATCTGGAGGACCCAGCCCTGCCACAAACTAGATGTGTGACCCTAGATTTCTCCTGGTCTCAGTATCTCCAGGTTTTAAATTAGTGGGGACTGGAGAGGTTGACTGAATGATTTCCTAAGATCCTACCCAGTTAAATTCCAACTGCATCTAGAGAGAGAATTATGCATACTGAATATAGATCAAAGTATACTATTTTCACCATTTAAAAAATTTGTTTGCTTTTTCTTTCTTGTATTTTTTCTTTTTCTGATTTTTCTTTTACAACATGACTAATGTGGAAATATGTTTAAAATGATTGTACATGTATAATCTATATAAGATTACTTTCTGTTTTGGGGAGGAGGAGGTAAAGGAGAGAGGAAGAAAAGAAAATCTAGAACTCAAAACCTTACAAAAATGAATTTTGAAAGCTATCTTTACATGTAATTGGAAAAATAAAATGCTACTTAAAAAAAAGAAAAACAAAAAAAAATTTTTAAAGATCCTATTCAGTTCTAACAATCTTTTTCTTAAGTCTTTTCCAGTGCCAGTGTCCCCAATTGTTCCTTGTGTTTTTCCAGTTATATTTTGGTGATTGGGAAAAGAATTCTGGTGAAAGCTTCTTAATTTTAAAAAGTTAAGATGACATCATTCTCCTTGAAGATATATCAAGTGACATCATTCTCCTTGTGGATATATCAGGTCCTTAGTAATAAGGTGAGATTGAAGAATCTATGTCATCAGGAAGGAAGGAATCTGGCCCCCTTTTTCAGTCAGCTCAGCCAGCCTGCAGGGGCTGGTAGGGTGGGACGTACAAGCTGGCACGTACTCTTTTTGGCAATCACCTTCAGAGCTCATCTGCAGCCAATTCAATTACTTTTCCTTTCCCATTAGCAGGCACTAGAGCTGATATAATTGATCCCTGTGGTTCTCCATCTAACTTCAGATAGATGTGTTTACTTCCATTTCCAAAGTCCCCCAAAAGAAATTCAAGACAAAAGAATAAATCCAGTCTTGATTCTGTCATCAGCTCTCTAAATGACCTCAGATACTTCAGTTCAACAAACATAGGAACCTCATATGTCCTTATTCCAAATAAGTCCCCCTTCCTCATAGATTTTATGAAGGACTAGAAGTCCATCTTTCAGGTCCCTTTCAGCTTTAACCCTCTGTGATTCTAATTAGTAATGAGAATCCTCTTCTCATTACTAAGAGGCTCAATCAATCATCTTGGGATTAGCAGATCTGTTCTGACTCTGGTTTTCAGGCAACAAAAGAAATGTCCTCGTCAAAGGAAAACAAACAAAACAAAACATATGTCAATCCCCTTCACCCAACATGTATTGCTAAGACATTTAAGAATGAACCACCCCAGCATTGTCACAGAGAACTGAAAACAAAGCATAACGTTAACCATCATATAAAGAGATAAACCAAAGCACTAGAGAGCAAGGAGAAGGAATCCTTCCACCTATTTTCCTACAAAGGCTTTCAATATCATATACCTTATAATGAGTGGTACAAGGTGCCAATAAACGTGTTATATTTTCCTAAATTCCGTCTTTCAAAATGTGTACTCACCTGCCCTTCTTAGTCACTTCCTGTATTTCTCTTCCTTGCCAGTGCACTCTGCCTTCAGTGGCCAATAACCATCCCCACCACAAAAGGAAGAGGCCAGATTTCATTTTGGGGACAGTGTTCTGGGGTTCCAGAGCCTACCAGAGCTTTTCTCAAGAAAAACAGGCAAAAGAAAAAGTAGATACTTTTTCTCTCAAGACGCTATTGGTCTGTTCATTATTAGAAGGGTGTTTACTCATGCAAAAAAAAATCCTCCCAGAGTATGTAATCTGGATAGCAGGGAGAAAGCAATTTCCACTAAACCTATAAATCCCTCTACGTCAGATGTCAGGGATTTTCTGAACAGGGTTGGTGGGGGTGGAAGGTTATAGGAGGGAGCAGAGAAAAGGAAGAGAGGTTGAATTTCTGTGTGCCAGTGAAATCATTATTTTGGTTGAAACAAGCTAGTGATTAAATTGGTTCAAAGTCTAGTCTAGAAAGGAAGACAAATATTCACCAGTCTTCTGATCCAAGGGAATTCTAAATAGACCAAAGCAATTTCTAAGAGTCCTTGTTGTCAATTGTTGGGGAGCAACATAGTACCATCAAGAAATACCAGGTAATAGTTAGGCTTCTTCCTGTCTCAAAGTTCACATCAAAACTGGAAGGAACTTATGTCATCTAGTTTCTTTCACAATCTGTTTTTTTTTCCTACTTTTCCATTCTTCTTACACTTGATTCCCTTCTATAGTCTACCATCCAGTGATACTGGGTTCTTGGCTATTCCATTCACAAAACAACTCCATCTCACAATTCTGTACTGTTTCACTAACTACCCAACCAACCATGCCTGGAATGTTCTTCCTCCTTGTTGCCACTTCATGATTCCCTCTAAGTCTCAATTAAAATTTCATCTTCAACAAGAAGCCTTTTTCATTTCTCCCTGATGTTAGCACTTTTGCTCTGAGATTATTTCTAATTTATCCTGAATATATCTTGTTTGTACATAATTCTTTACATGTTGTAGCCCCAGTTAATTTGTGTTAGTTTATTGACAGAGACTGTTTTAGCCTTTCTTTGTATCCCCAGAATACCTGGCACATAGGCACTTAATAAAGTTCTTGTTGATTTGATTAGTCCCAGAGCTTTTAATATTTGTCTAATGGAATCCTTTAGCAATCATGTGAAACCTTTCTTGGAACAATCTTCAGGGCTGTGGACCTTAGGATAAGAGTTCCTGATCTAGTCTAATGCCTTAATTGAGGTCCAAAGAAGTTAATAGATTTTGCCCAAAATCACATATCTAGTAAGCAGCAGAACTGAGATTTCAACCTAGGTACCCTGTCCCCCAACTTCAATTTTCTTTCCACTGCACTAGGCTGCATATTTCCTTCCAGTAGGAATGGAAGACTAAGTTTTAATGGGTTAAATGTTCCAATTAAATGAAATATTCACAGGATGAATTTGAAAATTTTAAAAGAATACAATTTATTTACTGAAAATATATTTAATAAAGATTTGAGTTTAATCAAAGTGAAAAATTAAAATTTGCCATGCTCTTATAAACTCACAAAGAGCTGGAATTACTCTAAAAATATCCAATAAAGCATTTAAGAGGACAAATAACATTATACTAAAAAATTCTGTACAAAATTAAATATGAATCCATTAATATTGACTTAAAATTTAGTTACAAGGAGGAATAGTTTTAAAAAGCTAATAATAGGTATGCCTGAAATATATCCAGAGAAATATAAAGAAAAATTACATAAACCTTAAAAATACCAAAATGGCAAAAATAGCAACTCTTCCTCCCATCAAAAAAGAGGTTAAATTTAGGTGAAGCAGGATTTCAGGCATTCTAATACATTTTTGTTGACACTACCGATTGTCAGACACTCAGATATTCTCAGCCTCTGGTGTCCAATAAAACTTTGCCTTTGAGCATTTTAGTCATTCCATTAAGGACTGTGGAGCAATTATTTAAGGGAATTTTGGATTTATTTTAAGTACTGGGAATTTCTGCAAGTCCTAAATAATAGCAAGGGTACTGTAGTACAAGACAATTTTACCTTCCTCTCCTGCCATTATGAAATATTCCAAGAGCATCACTGTTTTTCAAACTGGCACTTTTCTGGTTTGGTAAAATCTCTGCTAGTCTAAATAAACAAAAACTACTGAAACATTTGGACATTTTAAGCAGAAATACTAAAGAAAATTAAGCTGCCATAAAGGTATATAGTCACTCTTGAGCTTGACTGCTTTAAAAACAAGGCTTATAAATTCTAACCCACTATGCCAAGGAGGTAAATATCTAAAAAGAAAGATCCATCTATCCCAAAATATTAATAGAATTTTTTTGTAATAACCAAGAATCAGAAACAAATTAAATACCTGTTAATCAGAGAAGGGAGGAAGTGACTAAATAAATTGTAGTAATGAGTGTAACTTAATATTATGTTATAAGAAATGATGAATATAGATAATCATAATAGGACTCATGAATTGATTTGGAGTGATGTAAGAAAAACTAGGGAAATATATTCCAGTGATGTGATGAAACCAGCTCAAACAGACTCAGGGAGAGCCAACTAAGTTTTCACTATGGAAATCTGCAAACGCTACAAATCATGGCTTGCTTTATTGTTTTATTGGTTGAATAAACTTAAGAAAGTGATGGAGAAAATGGTAATATTGCAAATTAAACTTTAAAATATTAGATAAATATATAGGTATATATTTATATATAAATATAGTGTATAATAATACATAATATATGCTACATAGTGTATATTATTCAATATACATTATATTAATAATATATGTACATATTTTTACATGTATAAATTTGTGTGTATCCTAGAGAGCCAATTTTTTTTGTTTGTTTTTTATTAAAGCTTTTTATTTGCAAAACATATGTATGGGTATTTCTTCAACATTGACCCTTACAAAGCTTTCTGTTACAAATTTTCTCCCCTAGTCCCCACCCCTCCACTAGATGGCAGGAAATCCACTACATGTTAATTATGTTAAAATACTTGACAAATCAAATATATGTATACATATTTCCACACTTATCATTGTTGTGCAAGAAAAATCGTATCTACAAGAAAGAACAATCAGAAAAAGGAAATACAATGCAAGCAAACATCGATAGAGAGCATGAAAATGTTATGTTGTGGTCCATATTTCATATCCCTCTCTCTGGGTGTATATGGCTTTCTTCACTAAACATTTGGAACTGGTTTGAAACAATTCGTTGTTGAAGAGAGCCATGTCCATCTGAATTGATCATCATATAGTATTGTTGTCATGTATAATGATCTGGTTCTGCTTATTTCTCTCAGCATCAGTTCATGAAAGTGAGAGCCAATTGTTAAATATTTACTGGCATATCCTTGATTTACCCAATGAGTACAAGGTAAATGGAAAGAAAAATCAAAACAGTGCTTTGAAATTATAATGACCAAGATGACCGGAAAAGAGAGATGAGAAGACAGTTCTACCCCCTCCCATTCCCTGTCTTCGTTGAGATTGAGGTGGATGAAGTTATTTATGTAAATCCTTATTTCTGCCTGTCCCTACTCTGGTGGGACCATACCTAAAGTCTAGGTATTGAAAGGAAGCAGATAAGAGAGTGGACAGAGAAGTATTGGTCTATCCATAAGCATTGGGAATTGTGGTAGGTAGAATGGAATTAAACAACCTTTAAGTCACAATAGGTGATTAGGTTATTATGCAGTGATCCTTAAGCTGACAAAGAGAAGAAACTGGGTAACTTCCAAGATAAGAAAAGCATTGTACTCTCCAGGCTGGGTTGATTTGTGTTTTCTAATCTTTTTTTTTTTTTAAATCATCATTTCTTATAACATAATATCTTACATTCATATACTACAATTTATTTAGTCACCTCCTCCCTTCTCTGATTAACAGGTATTTAATTTGTTTCCGATTCTTGATTATTACAAAAAAAATTTCTATTAATATTTTGGGATAGATGGGATCTTTCTTTTTGGACATTTACCTCCTTGGCATAGTGATTTAGAATTTATAAGTGGTATAAGAATTTATTTAACTTAACAGATTGTAGACATTTACAGAATTTGACTTAACTAAAACAGCAAGAATTCAAGGACAGAAGGAATTTGCAGAAGCAGAGAGTAACAATTGGGCATTATGATATTCTAGTGATTGTCTGGCCTGGAGAGGTCATCCTTTGATTGCATCCATAATAATATCTTATTACAAAAGAATTTGCTACTGGTGTTTCCAGGAAATTATAAGGGGCACCTTAGTTCTTTTGGAAGTCAGAATGCCATTTACTGGCATAAAAAGGAGAATTATTAAAAGAAAAAATTAGAAAGCCAAGGTGCTGCAAAAGTATTAGGATTTCTTCCTTACATATGACTGTGAGCACCTAACCAAGGATGCTCTACTCAGTCCACAGGACTGTTCGGGGAACATGTTGTGATGGGATCCTCTCAAACTGCCAAGTTTAGCTGAGATCTAATCCTCATTAAAAAGAGCCAAATCCATTACAGTTGATTATCACATGATCTTGTTACTATGTACAATGATCTCTTGGTTCTACTCACTTTACTTAGTTCATGTCTTTCAGGCTTTTCTGAAATCAGCCTACTCGTCATTTCTTATAGAACAGTAATATTCCATTACATTCATATACTATAACTTATTCAATTCCCCAATTGATGAGCATCCACTCACTGCCAGTCACTTGACAATAAAAAAGGGCTGCAATAAATATTTTTGCACATGTGGGTTCTTTTCCCTCTTTTATGATCTTTTTGGGTTACAAACTAAGTAGAGACACTGATCAAAAGATATCTGGTCAATTTATTTAACCTCTCTTTGCCTCAGTTCCCTCATCTGTAAAATAGGGATAATCTCCAACCTCCCAGTATTATCTTGAGGATCATACGAGATAGTAATTGCAAAGTGCTTAGCATAGGGCCTGGCATATAGTTAGTACTTTGTAATTGTCAGCTATAGTTAGGTGGCCCAGTGGATGGAGTGCTAGGACTGGAGTCAGGATATGAGAAAATAGTTTGTTTGGACCCCTACTCTATTCTAATCATTATTAATCAATATCAAAGAATAATATCAAAGTTCTGAATATTAACCCCAGAACTGTGAGCTGTAGATTTTAAGTTTACTTCTTAATTATAGGAAGTTAACCCTTGTTTTGCCTTGTCATAATGACCAAGCCCACCATAGCAGAGGTAACTCTGCATGTAAAGTCCCCCAATATATTTTTGTATCTCTGGACCATTCTCTCTTGTCCAATAGGAACAGGTGACCATCTTATGACCACCCCATGCTTCAAGTGATAGCTTACATCATCTCCTCCTGCCTAACCTAAGGAGAAGCTCATTTATCTTATAATCTTATAATTACCTAGTCAGTGAAGATATTTCTTGCTTCATCCAGCTCAAGACCCTGCTAATATATGATTTTGCTTATTTTAGCTTAGACATCATATATCAATCAATGGAATTATTCTGCATCTGGTATAGCTGTTCTTGAATGTCTGGATATCTAGTCCTTTAAAAATAGGACCTTGGAAAGAGGGGGCATCTTAGATCATGAGGAAGTTCTGAGATCCACTGTATTAAATAGGGGACCATGGACACATTAATAAACTACTATTTACTCAGTCTTTTTTAATGTAGGTGAGACAATTTTAATGCCCATAAGGAAGATTCATCTTCCTGAGTTCAAGTATGCTCTCAGACACTTAGTAGCTGTGTGACCCAGGCAAATCATTTAACTGTGTTTGCCTCAGTTTCCTCATATGTCAAAGAAGCCGGAGGAAATGGCAAACAAGTATCTTTGCCAAGAAAATCTAAATAGGGTCACAAAGAGTCAGACATGACTGCACAACAATAACAACAAATGTTATTATTATTAATAGAATTTTGAGTTGGAAGAAACCATCAAATCAAACTCCTCCTTTGCAGATAAAATGCAAGCTCAATAGATTAAATTATTTGTCTAATTTCACAAATAAGTAAGTAGTAAGCAGCAGAGCTGGGATTCAAACTCAAATCCCCTTACTCCACCATCTCTGGGGCTATATTCAACACCACACAATGGAAGTGATTCTGCTATTATTTTCTGTTCATCCCTACTCTACCTCTCCAAATTAAGCAATGAAAAGTTACATAGAGAGAGAAGATGCAAACTATAGCTTGCTATCAGTTGCCACTTTTCCTTGATAGAACATATAAGTAATTAACCTCCAATCCATAGAATAAGAGACCTTTAACAAGTAAGTCATTTGAACATTTAGATGGTTGGTTTGCTCAAGTGGATATTATGTGTAAACTTTTCTGGAGTTCTCTAACAATTCTTTCTAAATGTTCCTTTTTAGATTAGCAGAGGCTATCACATTGTGACCTAGATATTGTGAATTTCTGGTTAAATTTTAAGGGCTTTTTTTCTTCTTAGTCATTAAGTTCCCATTGGGATAGACTGCTCAAATGGGAGCTGCATCTTTGTTAAACATTGACACTGAATTACTCCTATTGTGACTGACTATATTTATAAGGCTTCCTTGTAAGGACTGGAAAGGAAAGTTATGGGCACAGTGCTCAAAAAAAATTGGTTAGGAACCCAAACAATATTTTCAATTGTCCTAAGAGCAGAGGATGGGGAGAAGAAATAGGAAAAGAAAATTAAATGACCAAATCTTTAATGAAATGTACTTTAAAAGAAAAATGCTTTTGGTCCTACTTTCTATGCGAATCCACAAACTTTTAATTTCTTTTGACAACAACTTATTTAATTCACAAAGTTTGTGTTCCGTCTTAAATCTTAGGACATCAACACTTTTTTTCCCCCATTTTGTTCCTTTAACTCATCTTTTCTGAGTTTCATTTCCCATAAAAACACTTTAATAAGTAGCCTCATTTAGCATTTTGAGACACAGTATAGTATAGAGATTAAAGACCTGACCTTAGAGTTGGGGACAACTTAGATTTTAGTTCTTTCTTTCTGATAGAAAATTTCCTTGTTACTATGGACAAATCCCTCAATCTCTTAGCTGGGAGAGGGGTAGGGGTGGAGGGGGCAGGCAACCCTCTAAAACACAGGTAAATCTGCATTCCCTTGAAATTATAGATCTGTGTACCTATATATCTTGTTCCATCATCTCATCTGTGTCCTATTCTTCATGACATCATTTGGGATTTTCTTGGCAAAAATACTGGAGAAGTTTGCCATTTCCTCCTTCAGCTCAATTTATACATAGGTGAGGAAATGGAGGCAAACAGGGTTAATATACAACTAACATAATTGGTGCTCAATAAATATTCATAAGTTGGAATTATTTGATTACATATCTTTTATGTCCTCACAGAGTGGACTATCAGTGCTCAGGCTTTCCTGGTCGGTAGAGTAATTACCTAATTCCCTGGACATTTGAATACATTAAGGGTTTTGTGTGTCTGCCAAACACCTTTGCTATGATTTATCATTTGCCAAAGTTTGCTGAGGTAGTATATACTAGTACCCTAGTTCTTCCAAGGGAAAAAATTTTAGTTATTCCTAAGTAAGAATTTTTAAAAACCCAATGTCACTGTTATCTTGACACATAAAATGGAAATAAGCTGAATCATCCATTGCATGAATAACGGAAAATTAAATATCTAAGAAAGTTAAACCAAGAACAAATTTTGAATATATATATATTTATATACATACATACACATATATTCTCTTTCCTTTCCCTTCCTATTTTTTCTCGCCTCCAACACTCCCCATGTGGCCTTTTCTAACTCTTCTCTTGAAGTAATAGAAAATTCTATCTATATCTTCCAAGATTTACTGAGACTGCATCTCTAACTGCTAATTAAGAGGTAGAATTTAGGAATACTTTGAGTTTCTTGGAGGAAAAGTGTATTTTTGTGTGTGTGTAGTGAGATGAAAATCAAAGCAAGCAATTTATCATTCAAAGAAATTGGGAATGTTCTGAGAACTAGGTGGATTTGGGCATTAGCCTCCCTACTAAACTTTGGCAAATGTTAAATCATAGAAAGGATATTTAGCATATCCTTGAATGAGATGGGAAACTGAGGACTTCTCAGAGTAATGATTGTGAGAGATTGGTAGGGTTTTTCGTTGGGGATCCAGTTGCAGGAAGAGAGAGAAATTGTGGCTTTTTAGAATATCAAAGGCAGACTAGAACCTGTCTGGTAGTTGCTGATTTGGAAAAGGGTCTGGTTGATACCAAGGAACCTTGAGTGAGCGGGAGATTGTTCTGAGATTGACAGGCCTGGGGGTGGGTCTGCCTTTTCTTTCCCTATAAGTCTGGGGTCAGGTGAGCGGAGGGTGCACTCCTTCCTCTCCTGGCTGGGGCCCGAAAAGAATGATTGTCCCAGGGAATTTCGTGAAATTCAAATAAACCTTCTAATCTTCACTTTGAGAAATCTCTGAGTGATGATTTTGAATTGGGAATAGGATTTTTATCCCACACATCCTTAATTTATCCAAATGTCAAGGGAAACAGTTAATTGCTCAACCAACCATCTGAGGCTAAGAACTATCAAAGGAACTGAAAAATAGTGACTTAGAGGATAGCTGTCTTCAAGTATTTGAAAGATAGGTCAGACTTGTCTTGCTTAGCCTCAGATGCTAGGACTAGAAGCAATAAGGAACATTTACAGAGAGTCAGATTTCAGCTTGAGGTAAGGAGAACCTTCTTAACAAGCATTATTACTTAAAGGTAGAATAAGCTGTCCTATAAGGTAATGAGTTCCTTATCATTGGGGATCTTCAAGGAGAGACTGGATCACTAGTTGTCAGGGATAATTCCTGTTCAAGACTACATAATCCCTAAGGTTCCTTTCATTGTTAAAATGATATATTTTTCTTCCCTTAATTACCCTCGGGTTACATTAAAACAATTTAAATATACCTGTAAAACAGATAATTTATCAGTTGTAACAATGGTTGGGATAAAGCATAAATTTATGGAAATCATGAATTGTAAAGGCTTTGATAGGAATAACAATGGACTGAGTAGCAGAAACATATATGCACATGAGTATAGTAAAAGATAGAGATAACTACCTTAACTAGTTAGAGATAACTAGAGGTAACATTTAAAACTTACTGGATTCTTGAGAACAGAAACTATATTTTATTTTATGCTTATTTTATGATTGTGTGATACCATAAAAAGAGCTCTGAATTTTGAACAAGGAACAGGGTATAAACCTTGTCACTTAGTATTTGTGTGATACTGGATATGTCTTTTAAATTCTCTAGGCCTTAGTTGCCTTATCTTTAAAATGAGGGTATTAGGGGCAGCTAGGTGGTACAGTGGTTAGAGCACCAGTCCTGAAATCAGAAGGAACTGAATTGTTCGTGTATGTTGTTCAAATATTCTTGTAATATCTCTATATCTAAGTCATGTAAGCATTTTGACCTTATCTTGGTAAATGGTTTAAGATATTGGTCTATGCTTAATTTCTGCCATACTGCTTTTCAGTTTTCCCAACAATTTTTACCAAATAATAAATTCTTATTCCAAGAACTTATTTTACTTGTCAAATACAAAGTTACAGTATTTGTTTGCTACTGTAAATTGTATGCATATACTATTCCACTGACCTATTTTTCTATTTCTTATCCAGTACCAAATAGTTTTAATAATTACTGATTTGTAATGTAATTCAAAATCTATTAACTGCTTAACATCCTTCCATCACATTTTTTTTTCATGATTTCTTCTGATTTTTTTTTTTTTGGTCTTCCAAATGAATTTTGTAATTGTTTTTTCTAATAACTTTTTTGGAAATTTAATTGGCTGGGCATTGAATATGCAAATTAGTTTAGGTAAAATTATCATTTTTATTATATTAGCTCTGCCTACCTATGAACAATTAATATTTCTCTAATTATTAAAATATAATTTGATTTGTATAAAAAGTTTTTTATAATTTTGTTTACATACAACCTGGGCTTGTTTCAGCAGGGATATTTCCAAGTATTTTATGTTGGCTAGAGTTATTTTAAATGGAGTATCTCTTCTTATATTATTTTGTTTGTGTTACATAGGAATGCTGAATGGTGGTTATCTCTAGGGCTGGAGAGGGAAGAAGAAAAAATATAAAAAGAAATTTAAATGGTAAATTTATTATATATTTAAAAGGAATCACAAGTTGTACATATTAGATTTGCAGTTTCATGAGCAATCATCTTTTATTATCCAATTATTTTGAAAATGCTTGTTTTATATCATAAATTAAAATTAAAAATAAATTAAAATTAAAATCATAAATGAAAAAAAATTTTAAAAGTAAAAAATAAAGGATTCTGAAGTATATTTTTGGTTTTTCCAAAGACTTAGTCTATAACTTAGAGAAGGTTATGGTCTCTTTTTAATACTACTCTAATGGTTCTCAATAGGATCAAATACAAATTTCTGATATTTAAACTCTTCACATCCTACCTTTTAAACCTAATTGTAAATTGTTCCTTTATATGTAAATTACAATCCATCCAAATTGACTTTCTTGGCTATTCCTCCCATATGACACTACTTTCTATTTCCCTCCCATTATAGTGGCTGCCCCCCTAGTTATCTCATTCTCCTAGAATCCCTAATGATCTTTGACTTTCAGCCCATGTGAAAATTTCTGCATAAGGCCTTTCCTAATTCTCCACCATCTATTTCTGTCTCCACTAGCAACAACTGCTTCCTTTCCAGTATTGCCTTTTTTACGTTCTTATATGTGTATATACTATTTCTCCCAGTGGAACTTAAGCTTCTTGTTGATAGAATCTGTTTCACTTGTGTCTTAGCATTCCCAGAACCTAGCATAATGTCTGACCAATAACAAGCACTAAATAAATAAATGCTTATTAATTATCTGACTGTTGGCAAATGAGATTCATTGATGAAGAATCAATTAAACTCTTACTATGTGTCACGTGCTAGGGATACAAAGAAAAAAAAGAAAGTGGTCCTGACTTTAAGGAGCTTACATTCCTTCAAGAGAGATAACATATGCATCTCTAAGTGTATAAAAAGATAATTATGAAAAGGCAGTACTGGGAATAGTGGGAGGGGGAAATCAGGAAAGGTTTCTTGTACAAGGTAGCATTTGAGCATAGCATTTTTACCTTTGTTGTTATTTGTTGTTATTTTTTACTTTCTGGAGTTTTCTTTTTTCTCTTTTGATCTGATTTTTTTCTTGTGCAGCATGCCAAATATGGAAATACATTTAGAAGAATTGCACATGTTTGATCTATATTGCTTTGCTTACTGCCTTGGGGCAGGAGGAGAGAGAAGGAGGGAGAAAAATTTGGAACACAAGAGTTTGCAGAAGTGAATGTTGAAAATTATATTTGCCTTGACCCACACCTAACATCACATACCAAGATAAAATGGGTTCATGATTTAGATATAAAGAGTGATATTAAGCAAACTAGAGGAACATAGGATAGTTTACCTCTCAGACTTGTGGAGAAGGAATAAATTTGTGTCCAAAGAAGAACTGGAACTCGTAATTGAACACCAGATAGATAGTTTTGACTATATTAAGTTAAAAAGTTTTTGTACAAACAAAACTAATGCAGATAAGATTAGGAGGGAAGCAATGAATTGGGAAATCATCTTTTCATTTAAGGGTTCTGATAAAGGTCTCATCTCTAAAATATATAGAGAATTGTCTCATATTTATAAGAATTCAAACCACTCTCCAATCGATAAATGGTCAAAGGATATGAACAATTTTCAGATGATGAAATTAAAACTATTTCTAGTCATATGAAAAGGTGCTCCAAATCACTATTGATTAGAGAAAAGCAAAGATAATGACAAATGTTGGAGGGGATGTGGGAAAATGGGGACACTGATACATTGTTGGTGGAACTGTGAATGGATCCAACCATTCTGGAGAGCAATTTGGAACTATGCTCAAAAAGTTATCAAACTATGCATACCCTTTGACCCAGCAGTGTTTCTATTGGGCTTATATCCCAAAGAAATCATAAAAGAAGGAAAGGGCCCCACATGTGCAAGAATGTTTGTGGCAGCCCTTTTTATAGTGGCTAGAAACTGGAAAATGAGTGAATACCCATCAATTGGAGAGTGGCTGAATAAATTATGGCATATGAATGTTATGGAATATTATTGTTCTATAAGAAACGACCAGCAGGATGATTTCAGAGAGGCCTGGAGAGACTTGCATGAACTGATGTTGAGAGAAATGAGCAGAACCAGGAGATCATTAACAACAAGACTATATGATGATCAGTTCTGATGGACTTGGCTCTCTTCAACAATGAAATGTTTCAAACCAGTTCCAATTGTTCAGTGAAGAAAGCCATATACACCCAGAGAGAGGAACATGAAATGTGGACTACAGCATAACATTTTTATGCTCTCTATTGATGTTTGCTTGCATTATGTTTCCCTTCTCAGATTTTTTTTCTTGTAGATCTGACTTTTCTTGCACAGCAAGATAACTGTAAAAATATGTATACACATATTCGATTTGTTAAGTATTTTAACATATTTAACATGTAGTAGACTTTCTGCTCTCTAGAGGTGGGGACTGGGGGGAGGGAATTTGTAACAGAAAGTTTTGTAAGGGTCAGTGTTGAAAAATTACCCATACATGTGTTTTGCAAATAAAAAGCTTTAATAAAAAATAAAGAAAATTATATTTGCATCTTAACATAATTAACATGTATTAGACTTCCTGCTATCTAGGGGAGGGGGTGGGAGGTAAGAGGGAAAAATTTGTAACAGATAGCTTTGCAAGGGTCAATGTTGAAAAATTACCTATGCATATGTTTTGCAAATAAAAAGCTTTAATTAAAAAAAAGAAAATTATATTTGCATATATTTGGAAAAATGAAATACTATTTTAAAAAAAGAAAGTATTTTTATCTGAGTTTTGAAACAAACTTGAGACTCTCAAGGGAGAAGGGAAACACTGAGCAAGTCAACCTCTCTCTACTTCAATTTTGTCATCTATAAAGTGGAAATAACAATAATATCCACCTCCCAGGATTGTTGTGAAGATCAAATGAGATAATATAAATAAACTTTATGGTTTTACATAAATATTAGTTATTCATAACAACAATAACAGTAATGATAACATTCCAGACCTGGGGACAGTCTATGCAAAAGCACAGAGATGAGAGTTAGAATATTATGTGTAAGAAGTTTCAAGAAGGCCATTTTCGCTATAATTTGGGTGGTAGGAGGAAGGACAATGGATAATAAGCCTTAAAAAGTTAGGTTGAACAATGAAATGTTTCAAACCACCTCCAATTGTTCACTGAAGAAAGCCATATACACCCAGAGAGAGGGATGTGAAATGTGGACCACAACATAACATTCTCATACTCCTTGATTGATGTTTGCTTACATTGTGTTTCCTTTATCTGATATATCATTTGTGTAGACAAGATTTTTCTTGCACAACAATGACAAGTTTGGAAATATGTATACATATATTCGATTTACCAATATTTTAACATAATTAACATGTAGTGGATATCCTGCCATCTAGGGGAGGGGTGGGGAGTTGGGGGAAAAATTTGTAATGGAAAGCTATGTAAGGGTTGTTGTTGAAGAATTACCCACAGATATGTTATGCAAATAAAATAAAAAATAAAATAAAATTAAAAAAAAAAAAGTTAGGTTGAAGCAAACTTATAAAGGACTTTAACTACCAGAAGAATGTACTTAATCTTGGAAATAATAAAGAGCCTTAGGAGTTTATTAAATAAGGGAGTGACACAGTTAGATCTTTGATTAAGGAAAATTACTTTGGTATTGTGTGAAAAATAGATCAAATGGGGAGAGACTTGAGAAGGAGATCAATTAGAAAATTATTATAATAGTCCAAGTGAAAGGTGAGAGGGTACTAAGTAGCTATGTAATAATTCTCTTGGATAGCAATAACTCCAGGATTTCTGTGAAATTTCTGAACAAACAGGGCAATAATAGTTTGTGTGGTTATTGTTAATAAGAAGAAAGTAATGATTAGTGTTGGCCATGGCAAACGACAGAGTAAGGATGCTCAGGGACAAAACTCATGTTTTCTTGTGGGAAGATCAGTAGAATCTTAGCGCCCTCTTCTGGAATCAGAGTAAGAAGGTTCCTCATTAGCTCTTGCTTGTTTTTATCAATCAGCTGCTATTTGGCAGATGTCTCCTAAAATCGAAACTTAAATGACTGAAAAGAATTTTGAAGGGGAGGTCACTTAGGGTTTTTTTTGTTTGTTTGTTTTGTTTTGTTTTTGTTAACCAAGTTTCCACAGCACCCAAGATTGGATTTGAAGTCTAAGAGTAACAATAACAACTGGCACTTTAGCTTATCAAAAATATCTTTTTCTACATTTATAATGTGATCTCAAGGTCTCATTTCTGATTCTCTGTATCCTTATTTATAAAATGAGGATATTGGACTAAATCATTCCCCAGTAGTAAATCTCAGAATCAACGGTCACTTCCAGTTATAAATCTGGTTTGTCCATTTAACATGTTGTTCAGTTACTTTTCAGTTTTATCTAAATCTTTGTGATCCAATCTGGGATTTCTTGGCAAAGATACTGATATGGTTTACTGTTTCCTTCTCCAACTCATTTTACAGATTAGGAAATTAAGGCAAAGAGGGTTAAAGTGATTTGACTAAGGTCACAGAGGTAACAAGTGACACCAGGATTTGAACTCAAAAAGATGAATCTTTTATGACTTCAGGGCTAGCTCTCTATCCACTGTGCCATCTAGCTGCCTTTTGTTAAATAAAAGATAACTCAGATACTGCAAATTTGGTAGGATCTTCTTAAGAGTAGTCTAGAGTATATTATAAGAATAATATACTCATCATCTATCTAGTAGTTTCAGTATTTGGCACATCCCTTCAGAGTATTACCAAAGCACACAGAGAAAAAGCTATATAAAACATTTATTAGCTGTATATGTAACATTAAGAATGGTAGCTTCCATTTACATAGTATTTTAAGGTTTGCAAAGAACTTTATGCATATATGCAAAATACATATTGCAAAAATCCCTGTGAGCTTAATTCTATTTTGAAGATAAGGTCTCATTTTACAAATGAGGAAACTGAGTCTAAAAGAGAGTTAAGTTACTTGTCCCAAGTGACATACCTAGTAAGTATTTGAGATCCAAACTCAAGATTTTCTGATTTTATATTCAATATTCCATTTATATGCTGCCTCTAAAAACTAATAAAAGTCTGAAAATTAACTAAATATCTTACAATAAGGGGATGGCTGAACAAACTATGATACATTATTGTAACTAGGGAGCTAAGTATTTGAGACCTGGAAGATTTGAGATTAAATACTATGTGACCCTGGGCAAGTGATTCAATCTCTCTCAGGCTCAGTAAAGTCTGCAAAATGGAGATAGTTAATAGCATATCATTCATAAGATTTTGTCTTAGAAGGTTGTTATGAGGATCAAATGGATATGGATGTGTGTTTGTCTCTGTATTGCCTACGAGGTTTGGCCCAAAGGTAGGCATGAAAGGATATCTCTAGCATCTCTATCTGTCCTTCTCCAAGGGATACTTCAATTCTTGCCAGAAGCTGGAACAGGAGACTGGAGCCACAAGTCTGGCTACTCTGCTTTTCTCAGAGAGGTGGTACTAATGAACTAGAATTATATCTATCCATCTCACTGAATATTTTTAGTTTAGAGGAAATAATTTTTAGGTTCAAGCTACACTCCTTATCAATATCTTTTAGTAGGCAAGAAGTGCTTCAATCTATACATCTAAAGGCTTGATTCTCTCCCCACCAAATGTCAGTTCACATGGATAGTGAAGAGCAAATCAATATATCTATCCAAGCAAATAGCAAGCAAAAATCAGAGAAGCTATACAAATCAAAATACATCAGACAACAGACAGACTGAATGAGCTTTTTCATTGTGAAGGGGGTATCTTAACTAAACTGAGAGTTCCAAATTTCATCCAAAGAAAAATTCCCTGAAATCTCTAGTGTGATAACTTGGAAATAGGGAAATAAATGAGATGCTATTCCTCTACACATAGCTTCTTTGCCTTTCTCTTTAGGGAACTGTCCCTGAAGAGAATCTGGAACCATTTATTTTCTTTCTTGAAAATGGAAGCTGGGCACTTCCTTTTTCCTCCACGTTGGAGCTGAGGAGGCCTGCCAGAAACACAATTTGCAGAACAGCAAAATGTCTGTAAGACTGTAGTCCAAAGCCATTTTTGCCAGCTTAGAAAAGCAGAAGGAACATACAGCTCTTCTGAAAATTGAAGGAGTCTATGCTCGAGATGAAACTGAATTCTATTTGGGCAAGAGATGTGCTTATATCTACAAAGCCAAAAACAACACAATGATTCCTGGTGGAAAACCCAATAGAACAAGAGTGATCTGGGGAAAAGTTACTCAGGCTCATGCAAACAGTGGAATGGTTAGCATCAAGTTCAGAAGCAATCTTCCTGCCAAGGCTTTTGAACACAAGATCCAAGTGATGCTCTATCCCTCAAGGATATAAAATATGAAAACTGATTAAATAAAATTACACATTTTGAAAAAAAAAGAAAGAAAAGAAAAGAAATTGGAAACCAGAAGAGTAAGGATCCTGATTTCCCCCTGCTCTTCTCAATCAAATCCCTTTGTGCAAGCATGGAATTCTCCACTAATGATTTGTTTTCTACAATTAGAACTGAATCCCAAGTTATATTCATAAAGTAAAAAGACAGAGAAATACATAAGAAATAATGTGAAATAAGGAAAACAGAATGAAAAATATTGTTTTTAGCCACATGCAAGTTAAAAATTATACACTAGCATGGTACAAATTGATAAAAAGGTAGTAAAGACATGGATAGAGTAAGTAATAAATGATAATTATCATGTTCAAGTTATTTTTAAAGATGTAAATAGCTTAAATGTATGATTTTATCAGTCTTTTTTGATACTTCAAGTTACCTTTATAGTAATCTATTTTAATCAGTTGATCAGCAAGTTAAGTACACATGCAATGAATGAAATAATCCTTATTTGAAAATGAAGATTGACATGAAAGTTTTTGTGTAAATTGGAGGCATCATTTTGCTTTGTGTTGACTTATAGATAGTAACATGCTGAAATAAAAACTCCTTTAAAGCCAGTTGGAGGTTGCTCAGAATCCATTGCCTGATCTCTCTAGGAATAATGGATTTTGTCAAGGAAAGCAGTATGATAAAGTTGTATTAAATTCATGATTTAGGTGAACAAATAACCCTGGATTTCCTGGGGAAATCTAGAGTTTCACTATATTATCTTAGGTCTTAATAGTTCTTAATAGTCAGTACTCCTAGAAATTTTGAGACAAGAAACTTTGCTCCGTAGAGACTCTTTCAGAGGTTATTAACTCCTAAAGTTATCTTGTCTATTATAAATGCCCAAATAAAAGACATATGAATAAAAAAGTAATCTGCATTCAGAGAAAGAACTGATAAGTGGAAGTTATGTTTAGAATAGATTTGCATATATATGTACACACATACATGCTTATTTGTGTTTAATGGTAGCCATCTCTAGGGTAAGGGTAGCAAAGGGAAGGAAATAAAAGAAATTTACATGATAATTTTGTTGTATATTTGAAAGGAATAGCAAGTTACACATAGTAAATTTGCAGTCATGTGTAATTCTCTTTTTATTGTACTATGTTTTGAAAATGTTTCTTTTATTCCATAAATTAAAAATAAAAATTTTAAAAGTATTCATAATATTCATTTAGCATGCATCCACCAATAGTGAATGATCAGATCAGTAATTATTTAGGGTTTATAATTTTCAGAGCCCCTGAACACAAAAGTGTTTCACAACACAAAGGGGATGGGTTCCCAGACACAAGTGATCACTTCCCTAGTTAGACATTGTTTACACATTCTTGAAGGAGAGTAGCATATTAGATGTCAACCACATGACTCTCACATAGTCTATTTTAGTCAGGCTAAGTGGTTTCAAGTAGCTGAGTATGCTCTGGTTACAAGGCTCAGGAAGGGTTGGTCAGTCAAGTAGATCAATGACCAGCTGTCTCTCCGCCCAGCCCTTCACAGAGATGGAGTTCCAGAAGTATTTAGAAACTCTAACAAAGTCAATAACTCACTTCTGTGACTTTTCCAAGTCAAGTTCAGAGGTTGATACTCTAGTCAGTCAGACAGCAAACATTTATCAAGCTTTAACCATATGCTTAGTACATTGTACTAAGGACTGGGAATTTAAAGACAGTCTGGAAAATTAAAACATCTCTGCCCTCAAGAACATACATTCTAATGATGAATTGGTGAGAAGAGGTAAAAACAGCCTTACATGCCCTTCTGAAGAGAAGCAGTAGAGAGCCACAGTGAAGTCACCAAACAGAAACAAACACAATCAGGAATCATAAGAAAGTGCCACACTGGTATCTCTCTTCAGGTATTCTTTGGGGATTCATAATAGAGAAGATAACTTTAGGAGTCAATAGTCCCACCTGAGGGACAATTTTTGAGTAAATCGAGGCAAAGATATTTAGAAGTTATTCATGATCCTTTAGCTTTTAAGTAGAGCATTTATATTTTTGTGGAAAATAGCCTGTAGGAACAATAATATAAAGGAAGACTTTGAATTATCCTCCATTCCTGCATCAGAGTTCTAAAGGACCAATGGTGAGTGAGGTCTGTTTCCCTCCTCTGACTTGGCAGAGAAGGGCCTGAATGTAGTTACATAATACTTGAAACCTATGTTCTTAGCACAGTGCTAAATATATAATAGGCATTATATAAATGTTTATTTTTTTTCCTTCTTACCTTCCTTGGTTACATGGGGTCTAGGACCATAGATTTAAAGCTGTAAGGCTTTTTAAAGACCACCCAATGCACATATGCAACCACACACACACACACACACACACACACACACACACATCCCTATCATTTTGCAAATGAGGGACTAAGGCCAAATCAGGTTAGATGAGTTGCCCAGGGTCACGTAGATATTAAATAGCAAAGACAGGATTAGAATCCAGATCCTCTGATCTCAAATCTAGTCCATTCTGCCTTTCTTAGCTGCTTGGGAGGAGATAGGCTGATTTTTAGTTTTAGTTTTAGTTGTTTTAGCTATATTTAGGTTCTTTTGTCACAGGATGGTTCTTGATACTCCAGGGCTTTCTATTTTCAGTAAATAAGGTAGATGACTTCAAATGTTATTTCTGTCTCTAAAACTGTGATTCTAAATTGTTCCTGTTCTCAGTGTGATATAAAGTCGTAAATGTTTACAGGTCTGATGGGGTAAATTCATTTCAATGGGGACTCAAAGCTTTTTGGTGAGTTGTTTTGAAACCCAAACTAGATAAACCCTTGGTATATTTGTTTGGGACCTTGTTACAAATGAGGTTGGGGGTTGCTTGGAATACCTCTGTGTGTGTGTGTGTGTGTGACTGTCTTGAAAGTTGGGTCAAGCTGAAGTTTCATCCCCTGGCTTTTCCAGTACTCACTGAACATTTTTTTTATTATTAATACTTTTTATTTGCAAAACATATGCATGGGTAATTCCTAAACATTAACCCTTACAAAGCTTTCTGTTACAAATTTTTCTTCCCTACTCCCCATCCCTCCCCTAGATAGCAAGATATCCACTACATGATAATTATGTTAGAATACTTAAATCGAATATGTGTATAGTTATTGCCACACATCATTTTTTTGTTCAGGAGAAATCGTATCTATAAGAGAGAATAATCCGATAAAGGAAATACAATGCAAGCAAACATCAATAGAGAACATGAAAATGTTATATAGTGGTCCACATTTCACATCCCTCTCTCTGGGTGTATATGGCCTTCTTCACTGAACAATTGTAATTGGTTTGAAGCATTTCATTATTGAAGAGAGTCATGTCCATCAGAATTGATCATCATGTAATATTGTTGTTGCCGTGTACAACGATCTCTTGGTTCTGCTCATCTCACTCAGCATCAGTTCATGCAAGTCCCTCCAGGCCTCTCTGAAATCGTCCTGTTGGTCGTTTCTTACAGAGCAATAATATTCCATAAAATTCATATACCATAATTTATTCAGCCACTCTCCAATTGATGGGCAACCCTTCAGTTTACAGTTTCTAGCCACTACAAAAAGGGCTGCCACAAACATTTTTGCACATGTGGGGCCCTTTCCTTCTTTTATGATTTCTTTGGGATATAAGCCCAATAGAAACACTGCTGGGTCAAAGGGTATGCACAGTTTGATAACTTTTTAAGCATAGCTCCAAATTGCTCTCCAGAATGGTTGGATCAGTTCACAGCTCCACCAACAATGCATCAGTGTCCCAGTCTTCCCACATCCCCTCCAACATTCATCGTTATCTTTTCCTGTCATTTTAGCCAATCTGACAGGTATATTCACTGAACATTTTAAATTAAATTGTCTATTTTCCTTTTTTTCCAGGTTGTAATTGATAGTCAAAAACAATTTCTCCTCTGAGTCGATCTTTGACCAGATGGATTGTTTTACTATACCTCTTATACTATTGTGTATATGGTGGTCATTGCAGTGTTATTGTTATTGATGATGACAGCAGGCTTGTAATACGTTATGATTGAGATTAGGCTAAAACAACTCTATGGCTGTTCATTCATTAGAAAATTGTAGCATAATAGCTGGAGTGAATCCTTATTGCTGACTCTTAGTTTTGGGAGTGCCCATTAATCACTATTACAGAATTTTAAAATTATACATCATTTTGTGAGTAATTTGAGGAGATAGCATGTACTGTTCTAAACTATCTGAAAGATAAGTTCATTCTAGTATCCCTAAAGAACTAAAAATAAATGGAGATGGTTTCTAGAAGTATAGCTTCCTTCAAAGCACATTTGGGCACCATCTCCTCCCTAGCTGTTATTTTTCTTAATAATACCCTACCCCCAATTACCTTGTATTTATTCACTATGAATGTTTATTTTCTTATGTTAATTTTGTAGAATAAAAGCTCATTTTTCATCTCTCTAACTATCCCAATTATTCTAGCTCTATTGTAGGGTTGACATCTGGCACTGTGGTCACCATCACAACTTGCCCCAGGTAGAGACAAGCCCCTTCCCCTTTCAAATGAGGTTGAGTTCTCTCAGCATGAAACAAATAATCAGTTATTTAGCCTTTAGTCCACTGAACCAATCATGTCTCAAAGATGGTTTCAACACCTTTAAAAGAAAAACTAGCAAGTTTCATAGGGGTAAAGTTAAGGTATTCCCCACTCATAGACAAATGAAAATATAAGTATTCTCTGTTTTTGTCTTGCCTCCCTGAAGAAATCCTCTTCTTGCTTTAGGCTAAGATCAGGTACTATTGATTCCATGATGGCTTCCTCCATTCTTCCAACTTAGGGTATCTTAATACTTTTTTGTGTCACAGACCCCTTTAGTAATCTGGTAATGCTTATAGACTCCTCAAAATAATGTTCTCTAATGTATAAACTAAAATGCACAGGATTACAAAGAATATCAATATATTAAAATAGTTATCAAAATGCTTGTTAAAAAAGGTTCACAGACCCCAGCTTAAGAATCTTTATACAAACTGAAACAAAGTCTCTCTGATTCCAAATTTTCTAAAAGTGTTTTGTTTATATTTGTTAAATAAGCTTATTTAAGCTTATCACATCTTAAATCTGCATTATATTTATTGATATATAAGGGCATAACCCTACTCTTAGATTATAAATTCCTTGAGATCAGAAACTATATTGTTTGTCACCATCGGTATCCCCAATACTTAACATTAAACCCTGCAATTATCATATGTACATATCTTGTTCTCATCCCTCTGATCACTCCCCTAACCCTTTCTGATCAATATGGTAACTTTCTCAGTTGCCAGTCTAAAGGGACAATAGCAGGAAATAAGATTGCAAAGGAGAACTTGGAAGTCACATCCAAATTGCCCCAAACTTCAAAAGAACATAATTTACAAATTGTATCACCAATATCACCAATTGAATTAGCAGAAGCCATCTAAGCTTTGCTGTCAGACCTTTTGGCCTGTGATATGTAAATCTTACATTAGTTCCTGACATCAACAGGTAAAACCAGCAGAACACCAAATGGTGTTGTCAATTTTCAGATGCTGTGTACATGTTAACTTTGTGAAGTTTTATTAAAAACTCTGAAATGATTTAGATTTAATGAAATAACTGCAAAGTGGCACAAATAATAATCTGTTTTCCAAAAACAAACAAATCAAACAAAACCCCTATAAAAATGAGACCTCAAACTCTTACTCCCTAGGCATTTTTCCATCTCCTAAGGGTCCATGCTGCTGATCTCCCAACTCTAATCCAAAGCTATATGCAAGTGACTTCTCCCTTCCCCATCTTCTTTCTCATACTACCTACCTTTGCTATCCTATCCCCTATCCTCACATGCACTCTGCCTCTATACCTCTTTCTCCACTGGTTTTGGTACTTTCTGTACTATTTTCCTATATACCCTCTGTTGTTATTAAAGTTATTACATTTCCCATTTGCCATCATGGTCTTTTCTAGTGAATGCCCAAATAATTGACTTTGCCTGACCCAGTTTCATAATTTTATAATTTCATAAATTAATTACCAATTGATCTGTGACTTTACTGGTATAGGAAACTCTACCAACACTTAAATGGCAGGATAGCTGCTACAACAGCTTCTGCTCTTCACCCTAAAGTCTTACTCCTCTCATCTACCTATAATACATTTATCCACAGTCCCACAACTATAATAAATGGAGTCAAAAAACATTTCTTTCTTCTCTTTCAATAAGAAATCTCTCACTAAGCCTAGGCATTCTGGAAGAAAATTATAAATTTCTATATAACCTATATCAAATTGCCTACTGTTTTACAGAGCAAGGAGAGGAAAGAGGGAGAAAATTTGGAACTTAAAGCCTTATATTAAAAAAGAATATTAAAATTGTTTTATATGTAATTGGAAAAATAAAATATTATTTAAAAAGGAAAAATTATGTATTTCTATATGACATGCACAAGAGTTTATTGGGGCAGGTAGGTGGCACAATGGATAGAGCACCAGCCCTGAAGTTAGGAGGACCTGAGTTCAAATCTGGTGTCAGACACTTAACACTTCCTAGCTGTGTGACCCTGGGCAAGTTCACTTAACTCCAATTGCCTCAGCAAAAATAAATAAATAAATAAATCTATAGTCATAAAATTTTATCCATAAACCTATGAGGTAACTTTAATTTTTCAGCCTCCTAAAAAATGTGGCCCCACTCCTCCTATAGCTGTGTTTATGAAAATATTTGGCATCTAGGTGATTCAATGTATAGAGGGCTGGACTTCAAATCAGGAAGACCTAGATTGAATCCTGCCTCAGATATTTACTTTGTAAACCAGGGAAATGACTTTTTTTTTCTTTCTGCACTTAATAGTATTTTTCCCCAATTACATATATAGGTAGTTTTCAGAATTCATTCTGATAAGATTTTGATTTCCAAATCTTTTCTCCCTCCTTTTCTTCCCTCCCTCCCCTTCCCCAAGACAGCAAACAATCTGATATAGGTTATATATATAAAATTATACTAAACATATTTCCACATTAATCATGTTGGAAAATGAAGATCAAAGCAAAAAAGAAAAATCATGAGAAAAAGAAAAAAAAGTAAAAATAGTAGGTTTACATCTATATTCAAACTCCATAATTCTTAGGTTGCATGCAGATGGCATTTTCCATCATGTGTCTTTTGGAATTAGTTTGGATCATTGTATTGCTGAAAAGAGCTAAATCTGTCATAGTTGATCATTGTACAATGTAATCATTACTGTATACAATGTTCTCCTGTTTCTGCTCACTTCACTTAGCATCCGTTCATGTAAGTCTTTCCAAGTTTTTCTGAAATCCACCTGCTCATCAATTCTTATAGGATAGTAGTATTCTATTACTATCATATATCACAACTTGTTCAACCATTCACCAATTGATGGCCATCCCCACAATATCCAATTCCTTGCCACCACAAAATGAACTGCTATAAATATTTTTGTACATGTGGGTCCTTTTCTTTTTTTTTTATGATCTCTTTGGGATACAAAATATTGCTGGATCAAAGGATACACATACAGTTTGGTTGCCCTTTAGATATAGTTCCAAATTGCTCTCCAGAATGGGTGGTTCAGTTCACAACTCCACCAAAATGCATTAGTGTTACAATTTTCCCACATTTTCTCCAATATTTATCATTTTCCTTTTTTTGTTATATTGGCCAATTTGATAGGTATGAGGTGGTACATTTATTAGAGTTTTTTTAATTCGCATTTCTCGAATCAATAGTGATTTAGAACCTTTTTATATGACTATAGTTTTAATTTCTTTATCTGAAAACTGTGTTCATATCCTTTGATCATCTATCAATAGGGAAATGATTTGTATTCTTATAAGACACTTAACCTCAATTTCCTCATCTTAAAACATGGCTGTTATAAGGCTCAATTGAGTTTTGCAAACCTTAATGTATTATATAAATATTATTATTTTTATCCATATTTCTTCACAATTTCTGATTCTTAAGGAATGATTACTATTTTCTGTTTCAGGGATAAAGTGATAAAGTAATTTGCCAAAGACTAATTCATGTTCAATGGAGCTTGGACTGCAGATTAAGTGTCAAAGACACTTCCCATAACTATCCACGCTCCCCACTCCTGATCAATGGAGGAAAGTATAAGGCCACTAGGTTGTGCTATGTCTCTGCTCTGGATTCCTCTCTGGAATGTTTACTGGAGACAGAGGAAAGAAAAAAGCAATCAGGAATTCCAGAGCTAGTGCTGAGGTATAATGTTCCTAGCTCTGTCCAAATGAGATCATAAATTTTGGGAAATTGGAGATATGCTGAAGAATTTAAAGACAATAACTGGAAGAGAAGACATCAGCTAAATGCTAGAATGAATGAGTAGTCACTGTTTTCTTAAAGTACTTACTGTGACCTTGGGCAAACCATTGGAGATTATGTGGCTTAAAAAGAAAAAGTGCTGGGGCAGCTAGCACTAGTCCTGAAGTCAGGAGGACCTGAGTTCAAATCTAGCATCAGACACTTAATACTTCCTAGCTGTGTGACCCTGAGCAAGTCACTTAATCCCAATTGCCTCAGCAAAAAAAAAGAAAGAAAGAAAGAAAGAAAGAAAGAAAGAAAGAAAGAAAGAAAGAAAGAAAGAAAGAAAGAAAGAAAGAAAGAAAGAAAGAAAGAAAGAAAGAAAGAAAGAAAGAAAGAAAGAAAGAAAGAAAGAAAGAAAGAAAGAAAGAAAGAAAGAAAGAAAGAAAG
>JAJPUD010001847.1:104370-120176 GCA_023553655.1 Myrmecobius fasciatus | reverse complement strand
AAAGAAAGAAAGAAAGAAAGAAAGAAAGAAAAGAAAAGAAAAGAAAAGAAAAGAAAAGGTGCTAGTCTATAAGGCAGAAAACCTGAAATCCCAATATTTACAAGCTCTCTGAATTTGGTCAGGTCAACCTCACTGGACCCCATTTCCACATTTGTAAAATGGAAATAATCATACCTGCCCATTGACCACAAAGCAGTATCAAGTTTCAGATGAGATATTTTTAATACAGATGGAAAGTATTTTTGGCCTCTGTGAGCTATTGTTTTCTCATCTGTAAAATGAAGAATCTGAAACACCAATTACACCACAAATTACAGTAAGCTCCCAATAGAAACATAAGCTGAATATAAAAGGTCATATTTAAAAATTGGAGAGAATGGAAGGAGAATCCTTTCACAACTAAAGTTGAGAGAGAATTCTAAATCAAACAAAGAATAGAAATCATTGAAAAGGTCAAAATAGATCGTTTCAAATTGAAAAGTTTTTGCACAAATCAAATTAGCGAAGGGAAAATAAGAAGAACTGTCAAATGCAAAAGTATTTGCATGAAGTATGGCTGGGAAAAAGTCAATAATCTAGGCCTATAAGGAGTTAACATAAATGTATAAGGGCAAGGGCCATTTCCCAAGAAATAAGTAGTCAAAGGTCATGAACAAATGGTTTATAGGATCATAGATTGAGAACTAGGGAAGTTTTAGAAGTCATCCAGTTCAACCTCCTCACTTTATAGATAAAAAAAGCAATTTACATAAAATTTCACAGAGATACTAGCTGATGGAATTGAAATTTGAACTCTGCTCACCTGCTAGTAAATCCAGCATTTTTTCCATAATAGAATTGCAAATTATAAATAACCATATGAAAATTTAAAAATTAAAATAACATAGAAGTTTCATTTCATGCCAAGGGTATTCCAAAGCCTACCTTTGAGAACACAGGGTCTCTCTCTCTCTGTCTCTGTCTCTGTCTCTCTCTCTCTCTTCTCTCTGTCTCTCTCTCTCTCTTTTTTTTTTCTTTCTTTCTCTCTCTCTCACTTTTTCTCTCTCTTTCTCTCTCTCTTTTTTTTCTTTCTTTCTCTCTCTCTCACTTTTTCTCTCTCTTCCTCTCTCTCTCTCTCTCTTTCTCTTTCTCTCTCTTTCTCTCTCTCTCTCTGTCTCTCTCTTTCTCTCTCTCTCTTTCTCTCTCTCTGTCTCTCTTTCAACACCCTACTGCCCCAAAATTGTACCATGATCCCAATCTGCCAAAGTTTGGTGTTTTTGTTAGACACCAAAATCCCTTGTTATGGCAGTTATACATTTTTCTAGGGAAACTGGCAGGCTTTTACAGGAATCTGCCCAGTGTTGATGAGTCTTATAAGCTCTCTAACTCTGAGGGAGATCTGGATAATGAGTGAGTCCCTGCAAACAAACAAACAAAACCTTCAAAAAATCCAGCAGTGGCAACAGTAGAATCACAGAATTCTAGAAGTGGAGAAGACTCTAGTAGTCATATAGTCCAACCAAAACTTCTGAAAGGAATTTTCCCATAAAATCACAAAAGCTGGACCCTCCTCTTCTTGAGGCAGTTCTACATACTGGGAAATGTTCCCTTACAACAAGCCTTAATTTGCTTCCTTGAAGCTTCCACTACATCCTCCCAGTTCTGCCCTCTGGAGTCAGTTGAAACAAATTTAATCCCTCTCACATATAACAATTTTTCACATCTTTGACGCATAGACATCATACTCACACCTTAGCATTCTCTTCTCCAGACAAAGCATCTCTAGTCATTCAATTAAATCAAGGGTCAATTAAAAGGTCACAAAATGTATTCCCCTTCTCTGGACATTGTTTTCTCATTTGTAAAATGGCTTCTAATTTATTACAATGACCAGGTAGGCGATGCAGTGCATAAGAGCACTAGACTTGCAATTAAGAATGCTTGAGTTCAAATTTTACTTTAGATATTTAACTAGCTCTGTGACTCTGGGCAAGTCACTTAGTCTCTCTTAGTCTCAGTTTCCTGGCATGAAAAATAATAGCACCTCCCTCACAATATGATTGAGAGAATGAAATGCAATAGCATATATAAAATGTGTTGGAAATTTTAAAGAGTCATGTAAATGCCAGCTATTATGTGCAGAATAGTGTATTAGATGCCATGAAAATGCAAATATTAGCTAAAATCTATTTTCTACGGTCAAGAAGTTTATGGGCCAAAAAAAGGATGACATAATGATGCAAATATTTATAATAATATGATAATATTGATGTATTTCCCTGGGCCCTTTGTCAGAGGAGAAATGCTGGACCCAAAGGAATACCCAACCATACGTTTTCTGCCCATATGATATCTATATAGCTATATTTATATAGTAAAATTATTTATATTGACTCACTATCTAATCTGTAAGCCTTGAAGAGCAAATATTCTTTTTACAATATTATTCCATCACACTCATACATCATAATTTGCCTACCAATTCTCTAATTGGTTGGCAGCCCCTTAGTTTTCACTTCTTTGCCAATCTGGAAAGAACTATTATAAATATTTGTGTACATTGGATCCTTTTCCTCCTGCTTTGAGCTCTTTGGAGTATAGCATTCCTGCTGTTTTCTGATTTCATGGAAATTTCACATGACAAAAAAAAACCCTTAAAGTCCTCCCACTTCCATTATAAATTAATACCCTAATTATTCATTAACCCCTTTGCTAGGATTAGTCAACATGTATTTAAGAGTAAGGATAAGTGTTTTAGTTTCAGTGGGTAAGAAGGAGTAATAATGTAAACCTAAAATGAAAGAAAAACACAGAGCAGCTGTGGAAAGTTAGCAAAGAAAAGCTTTATTAATTTTACACAGTTTTTCAGAGAACTCAGCCCTGGTCATTCATTTCAAAATCATCTAGGCCCACTTCACACTTCTGTCCCTCAGCATGAGTAATATAGTTTACAAAGAGGAGGTCATCTTATCTATTCCTTTCCCTCCAGCTACCACTCCAGCTGTATCTACATAGCTGGTTTGGTTTTTTTTCTGGTTTTTTCTTTTAGGTTTTTAGAGAAGAGAAATCCACAATTTCCCTTAGCAGTATCCAGATATTCAAATGGAGCTGTGAACAAATTTTTTTTGACTGTTTGCTCCAACAAAACACATTACATTGCATGCCTGCCCATCCTGCAGGCATGAACTTATCTATATCTTTCCCACATCCAGGGGGCATTGAATCCACCAGATATTGCTAGAATATGCTTTTTTTTTTAATCTCAAAGGTACCTGCAATCCCTACCCAAATCCACCATACTTCTCTATCATATAATTCCTTGATATCTTTTATTCCTGCTTTTCTTTGACATTCCTCTAGGTTACAGCTGATACTCACCATAAGCCTTTCCATTGCTCTAGAGACTACATAGAGATGTAATAGTTATTTTTAATTCTCCTGAGATTATTGAATTCCATGTATTATTAGCACAAAGCAACACTGGCAGAATTTTTTAAATGGGTCTTTATTTCCATAGGATACATGGGTTCACTAAAGTAGCTTTGTAGTTTCCTTAAAGTCATCTCCCCAGTCATCTCCCCATTTTTTTAATCTTATTTAATTCTATCAACATATTAGGAGACAGCCTGTTTTCTGGAGGTTGGCATAACAACAATTCTTTTTACTCACTCTCTGAGTGATCTCAGACACAGCAAAACCTCAGAACTGAGACTAATGATTTCCCTTCTCCCAGGGGATCTTCACCTGAGAATTGGAACTGCAGCTGACATACTGCAGCAGAAAGTGATCAATAATATCTCCTGACACTCTGAACATCGATCCCTGCACTTGTAATTGCTAAGTGAACCAATCCAGGCACTGCACTCCTGTTTCTGCCATGCTAACTCTAGTTCTGTACCCTGCTGAATGATCACAAAACCTAAAGACTCTTAAGGCTTGAGACAATCAATCACAAGGGTCAATGATTCTGGTAACTTGGAGATTGTTCCCATAGGACCCAAAAATGCCTGTTTTATCCCAAAAATGCCTGCATGTGTAGGCCTGCTATGGGAACTGTTTAATCAAGACCCAAGAATAACTGTGTATGATCTCCTCCCTTTTCTAGTTTTTAATGCTTCAAATGCCCTACCCTTGCCACAAGTGAGCAAACCCTTCGTTTTTAAGAAGTTGGATTTCCACTTGCAAGCCTTTTCCTTATTTTGAAATTAAACTGATATTTGATTTCTGACTCACCTACCTCTGGCCTGCTTTGTTCAGTTCTGGCCATCCACAAGTTAGAGACAAGGTTAGTACAGATCACATTTAAAATCTTTTGTCAATTTTGAGCCCAGCTTGTTAGCAATCTACTTTTTATCCCAGATGCACATACATTTAGACAAGTTCATCAAAATCTATGTTGCAATCAAAGCAATAAATTTTATCCATTTGGTCTTTGTGTGGACAGACAAGCCAAACTCCTTTAAGTGCTTACAATCTTTTTCAAGAAGCTTTGCAATGTTCTGGGAATTGATATAATCAGCAAAATGGCATCTGAAAACTTCAGCACATCTGGAGGACTTCATCATTGATGGAAAATCCCTCTTTAACCTTAACACTGTGTTGAATCTCCTCCATCGCAATTGCAAATACTTTCATTGAGCTACATATATCTGTTTTATGACTCACCTCATTTTTCTGTAGGGTAGTCATTTATCAAGATTATTCCTATTATTATATCTTCCAAAGAATCTTGAATGATTTTGATATTTTCTCTGGATGGAAGACACTTTGTTGTAAACAAATCTATAAGATTTTGTTATACAAAATGATTTTTGTCAATTAGCAAACACAATGGAATTTAATATTTTCTATAGCTCTCAGATTAATTGTAAAATGGTGAGTTGTACTAATTGTTAAATGTCACTGGGAAAGCCTTTTTGGTCCTTCCTAATTCTTTCTTCAAGGATGTCCTCAATTTTTGTATAAATGAAAAAATGGAGATTTTGAAGCAAATATATGGAACAACAGACTTACAGGTTATGTTCTCAGCCTCTTTTTTCAGTATTTACAAAGTCTAAGTATCCCCTCCTCCCATAGCTTTTTATCTTCCTCTTCTTTTAGATATATTTATATATTCATCCTTCAGTGCACTCATAAATGTGTTGCCTCTAACATATTTTTTTTTGCAACTAAATCATTTTATTAACAAGGCCAACAGATTATTTAATTTAAAAGGATGGTCATTTGGCCATCTCTTTTAGACCAAAGACAATCAGAATAAAGACAAACATATTCACCAAACACTTTATCAAGGGTTTCTAACTGGAACTTATGAGGGAAGACAATGTGAGAGGAAACAGGGAAAGATGGATGACATGATAAAAATCAAAGTGGGAAATCCCCTTTGATAACATTAACAAAATCAAAGAGGGCAGTCCCCTTTGATAAGTATACCTTACAATAAAAGACAAAGGGAAAAAGTGGATGTCTCTCTTCCTCTAGAAACATCATTTAAAAAGGAGTTCTTCATTTTTTAGTGTGTTACAGACCCCTTTGGCACTCTGACAAAGTCTATAGATCGCTTCTCAGAATAATGTTTTTAAATGCATAAAAAAATATAGGATTAGAAAGGAAACCAGTTTTTAAAAATATAGTTATCAAGAAAAATTAAGTTCATTGTCCCCCTGAAATCTATTCTTGGATATCAGGTTAAGAACCCCTTCTCTATAAGCATATCAGTACAGGCATATTATTAGGATTCAAGTACAGAACAGTTCTTCCATTAAGTTATGGAAAAAACAGTTATAATATATTTTACAAATCTTTTTCCACCTTTCTTTTGTTCATTGTCATTCTTTCACTTTCCTCCTTAAATGCCCTTGGGTTATCTCTACTCTCTGCTCTATAAGATTATTTCTTTCATAGTCATTCAAGTCAACAAGCATTTATTAATCATCTACTATGTATCAGATATTGTGTTAAGGGCTGGAGAAACAAAGAAAGAAAAAACAATCCCTTCTCTAAAAGGAGCTCATAGTTTAATGGGGAGGTTGGGAAGGTGTTCCATCATTTTTTGAGATTTAATAAAAAGCTTAAATTTTAACCCAGTATTGTCTTTGGCATACATCTCCCTCCATTTAGTAAATACATCAGCTGTTTGCTGAGTAAGATATTTTCTGGTCTATTGTGGCTTACTTGTTATTGAAATTAATTTATGCCAGTCAAACTTCTGGATGAAATTATTATAGTTAATGTCAATGCCACTTCTGCCTGTTTTTGATCATTTATTGGCAGTTACTTGTTGAAATCGTTTGTTTTAATTATGTCATATCTTTTTATCATTATTATTGAATTCCGAATTGTCATTATAATCATTCTGATAAACTGATTGTCTGCCCAAAGCAGAAAATTAAGTCAAGAATAGCTTCCTCATCAATAATGATTTTTGCCTCTTCACTGAAATATTATCTATCTTGTTCTTGATTATTGGGTATTATTTGGTGCTCATCATATCTGGTACCAATACTTTCCTCAAATAAAGTTCATGATATAAAGTCATGAGACTTCAGTGTAATATAAATTCTTTGGCCTCTCTTACTGCTTCTTCCTAGGCCATACTTTGTCATATATTTATCCTCACCCTTACTTTTTCCCACCTTTACTATAAAGTAGTCCAGGATCAAAGTGTATATTGATTTAATCCGGAAGGTGTTATCAAATTCTTTGTACAATGTGTCAGCTATTTCATTGTTAATAAAACCACCCTCGAGAGCAAGAGTATCATATCCTAGGATTCTCATGGAAAAAGTAAATTCTACTTCACTCTTACAAGAGGGATACATATTCAATATGAAGAAGTTTTTCATAAGTCTCATGTATAATAGTTTTATTTCATTTACTCTTATTCTGCCTTCAGTGGTGATGGAGAACAGCTTGTTGCCATTCTCCACAGAATCATCCTTTCAAATGATTATAGAGTTGGAGAGGACATCAAAGATCATCTAATCCAAGCCTCTCATTTTATAGATTAACAAATAGAAGCAAAAGAGGTTAAATAACTGCCTCCCTTCCCTAATTCACACAGTTAATGAATGTCATATGTGAAATTTGAGCCCAACCTTGGTTCTCAAGTCAGTGTTTTCTTTTTTCATACTGCCACACATCTGCCATCACAAAGTTATATTGAGAGTTGAAAAACTGCTAATAGTTGGTAGAGGAATTAACACGTCTTATTGGCTGAGGGGCATTGAGGGAAAGATACTGGAAAGAATAGGAGGACTGGCTAGAAGAAGATTGGAAATCATCAGAGTCCTACCATTAGAATTGGAGGACTTCTCTATAGCAGAACAATTTGAGAGCATTCAGTCTGAATTCCCATGATGCTATGACAGTAGGCAGAAATTCCAAAACCTACAAATGCTTGTTGTCCCCTCCCCACTCTCAGAAAAGGAATTCTCAAAGACTGTAAGAAAGATGCCTACCTAACCTGGAAAGTTGCCTGACCCAAAGGAAATTAGATGTTGCAAAGCTCTTATCCTTCTCTGACGTCTTTTCAGTCTTAAACCATACCAAGAAGTAATGAAGGAATGATGATCCCCTCCCTTGTAAATGAGGGAAGTCTTGTCTTTCATTTGGGTTGGGAATTTTGCCCGTCTCCAGTGACTATGCTAGGGAATTTTGAAGGAAACCCTGGCACTCAGCGAAGTGCTGGCTGGGAAAACTGGCACACCAAGTACCTGGCTATTAAGTTTCAAATCTGTAGCTATGCTATTAGGCAATGACCTCGGGACCCCTGCCCTCCAACCTCGGTCCCCACACGGCCAGTCTGTTCAGATGCTCTAGATGAGTTCTGGAGCCCCGCCCCCTCCCAGGTATAGCCTCGGGAGGGTGCCCCTTGTTGCTCCCCCTGAACCCCATTCCTCCCTGTCCCTGGGGAATGCACTGCCTCTGGGATGATGCCAAAGGGGCCCCGGGGATGCCCCACTGTAAATGTCCCCCCCACACCCCGTTCTTCACTGTACCAGGAGTTCGTGAATAAACACAGACCGGTGCCTCTTCTAAAGAATGTAGAGGAGGGAAGGAAGAGAGAGGGAGGAAGACTTGTGAAATATTTATTACCAGAGAATTTGGCACCAGAAAATTTAGCAGCTGCTACTCCCATCCACCTGGTCAGTTGTGGAGCAGAGAATTCAGCTGATTCAGAACTTCTGAGACTAGACTTCTAGAAATAGCCTGTGGAAATGACAATTCATCGAGCCTTTTCTCACTTTAACTCCTTTATCTCAGAAGTTAATAGAATCACAATTTTCTATTTGACAATTCAAGTAAATATGCATTTATGAAGTAGCTTCTGTGTGCAGGATACTGTTCTAGGCATAGGAGGAAATAAATAATTTAGGTAAAACATAATCCTTGCTTTCAAGGAGTTTACAGTCATTTCTAGTAAGAAGATAAGATATATATCCTGCTAACTGTAACATACAAAAATACATGATATAATTGTCATGGAAATGTTTTGCATAACTTTATATGTGCCTTCTCAATAGATAGGGGTTGGTAGGGAGGAAGAGAGAGAATCTGGAACTCAAAGTTTTAAAAACAAATGTAAAAATATATATTTTACCTGTTACTGGGGAAAATAAAAATATTTTTAAAAAAATACATGATAAATATATTCAAGTGGTACAAATGTTTTATGTGATATTCAAGGACTTAGGTCATGGTCTCATAATTTTTTCCACTTGTAAGCATGTTAGAGATTTTTCCTTCAAGAATAGAACAGAAATTATTGGAAACAAATCAGTTAAACTAATCTGGCCTCTAGCAAAATGGTGCTTAGCAGCTACAGAGAATGCTTGTGTCCATTATTAGTTGTAACAGAATTATGATTGATTGTCCCAAATCTAGTTTCACCCACAGTATTTAGAGAGAGCAAATAGTTTCATTTTCTCTTTAAAATTAGTAGTTTAATTTTTAAAGTTTTATTGATGACTTTAATTTTTGACATCATATTCATTTTATATGCCTCTTCCCTACCCTATGTGACAAAGATTTAATTAAAAAAAAATCAACAAAACTAACTAACCATTGATTATGTCTGACAACATACTCAACATCCCAAACCCATGCTTCTTCAACAAAAAAAGAAGGGATCAATTTTTCATATTTTCTTGGGGCCACACTTGGTCACTATAATTACACACAATTCTATTCCATCTTCTTGATCTTTCCAAGGGCTTGACACATAGTAGGCAGTTCAAATCTCATCTCTGATGTAGGCAAATAATTTAGGCTTCCTGGGATCTGAATTTTCACATCTGTAAAATGAAAGCACTGTAGTAGGTGATCTCTGAGGTCACTTCTAATTCTAAATCTATGATTCTAGGACTTTATAAGCCATTAATTAATATCTGAATTAATGGCTCCCAGCCAGGATTAGCTGATTGGTAGCTGAGAATGAGAAGAGACCATGGGATAAGCACTTGGAAATGGAACACCTGGCAGTACAAAAAAGTATTTTTAGTCCTGTGCCATCATGATTTGATCTGGCTACCAGGACCTGGTAGAGGATCTGTGATAGGATAGCTCTTGGGTCTTGGATCAAGAAATGTCTAAGATGGGGCAATTATCAAGTTATGGGGTGGTCTTGAGCTGAAGTAGAACTATACCTGGGAGAGGGTGATTAGGGTTTTGAACCAGTATCTTTACATCTAAAGAGTGCTTATAACACTTAAAGTCCTTTAGCAGGACTGAAACAGCTGAACCTAGAATCTAGTTAGCAAGAATAATTACTTAAAATAATGGCTCAAGGTGAATCACAGAGATAAACTTCTGAAGTCATCTCTCTGTGTTCTCTACTCTCCCTCTTTTACTTTCCTATCTCCTACATAACTTATCTTTAAAAATTTATCTGAGGATGGGTTTGGGACAGCTTGCCCTGGGCACAAAAATTTAGACCCTTATTGGGGCATAAGCATAAGCCACTTCATTAAACATCAGCCCTGGATACTTACAAGTAAAGCTGAGACTCAGGACTGGAACAAAGAGGTTCATCCCAGAAACAAGCAGGTGGAAGTATGACCACCAGCAAAAGGTAGGTTGATGGTAAGACATACTAGATTTTGGTCAAAAAGCCAAAGTCTAGATAGGAGAAACATTGGAGACTGAAACTAAGCCTTGTGTCTAAGACAGAAACTGAAATCACTTCCAGGAGGCCAAGTATATTAAAATTCAACAAGCACCTATTAAGTATCCATTACATGCTAGATTTAGCATTAGTCCCGGGAGCCAAACAGTTTAGAGATCACATCTTTTTATCTGGAGCAGAAAAGGAGGTAGACAAGACAGATGAGGCATAATAGTATAGATAATCTGAGTTCTATATTGGTGTCTTCAGAATATCTCCAACATGTTGAATGGATCCTTTAGAAACAGTTCACAGGAGGATATGGACACAAACCACATAAGAAAGCCACAAGGCATGAATTGATTATTTTATTTGGAAGAGGTATCCACATGAATGAGATCTTGGATTCATTACAAAATCACACATTGAGGATTGGAAGAGACATTAAAAATATTAAGTTCAATTCTTCATTTGTAGATGATAAAACTGAGACAGAGTTAAGTGGCTTGCCCAGGGTCACATAGTTACTAAATATCTGAGACTAGATTTGAACTCAGGAAGACTCTAGCCTGGAATTTCTAGGAATGTCACTTAGATGCCCTATCAAAATTTATCTTATTCATTCCTTGTAAGGGTATAAATGAGGTTCCTAATTGAGCTGTACTGTATGTCTGAACTATAATTGTAATTCTATTTACCTTGTGGATTAATTATATATCAATCCCACTATATTGGGTAATCTCTAAGATTTCTTCTAGAACATATTATTAAAGTGATTGTCAGTGAACATTTAGAAAAGGAAGCAGTGATTATAAAGAGCCAATGTGACTTCAAAGGACTAGTCACTCCACACTGAAGGCATGTACTGAGTATGTCCAGGAATATCCCAATGTATCAAAAAATAGTTTTGCAATTTAATGTAATTACAGAATAAACTTAATTTGAAAATATGGATTGTCATACAACATAATCAGTGCTGAACTGGAAATCAAGATGTTGGGAAAATAAATAAAAAGATCAAGTTCACTCACAGCATGTATCCCCCTACTGTGACACTCACTGTATTATCATTCATCCTCCTCTTTCCTTCTGACTACTATGCAGGAAATAACTTGACCTATATAAGCAGCTGTTTCAAAAAATACAAGTAACGGGACAGAGACTGAATTTAGAGTCAGGAAGACCCAATTTTATATCCTATCTCAGACACTTGCTTGTCTGTGTGACACTGGGCAGTGAATCTCTTAGCCTCAGTTTTCTCATTTATAAAATGGGGATAAACATCTGACTTACAAGATTATTGCAAGTTTCAAATGTAAAGCACTTTGCAAACCCTAAAACTGATGTTAAGGCTAGCTATTATTTGTATTCTTTTTCTTATGTACTCTACTGAAATAGCAAAACAAGTTTCGGGATTTTTAAATTTTTTTTAAATGTTAAAATAGGGTATAAGATATTCATTTTTGGGGGGAGGGATGAGACAATTAGAATTAAGTGACTTGCCCAGCTAGGAAGTGTCAAGTATCTGAGACTGACCCCTGAACAATACTGTGTTAAGACTAATTTGCACTGGACCATATAGATAGCCCAATGGATAGAGCACCAGCCCTGGAATCAGGAGGATCTGAGTTTAAATATGACATTAGACACTTAACATATCTTAGCTGTGTGACCCTGGACAAGTCACTTAATCCCAATTGCCTGCAAAACAACAACAAAACTAACAGTATTATCCAGCCCTGATTTCTGAATTAAAATTAATTATAATATTTAATAATAAACATCTTATTGATGTACTAAACAATATTGCTGTTTCTTAATTATAACATTAGCTATAATTACATTATATACTTTACATATACATTTTACATACATTATAATAAATTATATTCATAATAAGATTTCTAGCATTAATTAATGTTAAATTAATTATAATAGACAAACTACATTTGGCAATAAAATAAGTTATAATCAACAATAAACTAATTATAATAATTTAATTGTAATTAATACTTAATAATAAAACTGCATTATAATGAACATGCTGATAGTAGTTCAAATACCCTGGATTTCTCTATTAAGAGGTTATATGAAGATAATACCAGATCCAGTTCCAGATTTTGACTCCTAGCTCAAGCCAGTACTTTTTTTTTATCTGATGACCAATAAATTCAACTGTACTCATAGGAAGAGTGGGCTCAAACTTGGAGTACAATGGTAGTGAGGACCATGTATGGGCCTGGAAGTCTTTGTTCTCTTTTTGGAATCCAAATAAGATTAGTGAGACTTCTTCTAGGTTATTATGTTCAATTTTGGATGCCACAATATAGCAAGAGAGAATCTACAAAAGGGTAACCAAGGCAGTAAAAGGCCTTTAGTCCTTGCTGTTTGTGGAGCACATGAAGAAACTTGTTTAGTCAGTTGAAAAGAATACTCAGAGAGTACAAAGCTGTCTGTAAATCCTAAAAGAGGTGTCCATTAGAATAGAGAGTTGGATGTGTTCTGTGTGCCCAAAGCAAAGGGGGAAAGGTGCAAAGGAAAAAAATTAGTCTTGATGACAGAAAAATATTTCCTAACAACAATAAAAGCCATTTTTGGAATGGGTCTCAAGAAGTAATAGGTTCCTCTTCATTGTAGATTGTCAAGTAGAAGCTGAATAAACCACTTATTGCATATATTATCATATCCCAATGTGCTACTTCTTTTTCAGGACAGGGTTGGACTCTATGGCCTTCCTTCCAATTTCTTGATTCCATGACTGTGATTCCAGCCCCAAATCTAGAATCTATGAGTCCAACATACTCTCGGATCCCTAATTCTCTGAGCTTTTCAGTGTTGATGAAAGGGGATTATACTTTTCCCACAAATGTAGAATCTTGTTATAAAAAACAGATTCATTGGGGCCATCTAGAAGGCAAAATAGGATTTAGAAATGGAAGGTACCTTAGAGATCATTTATATTGCTGTTTCACATTATACATGAGGAAATTGAGACTTAAAGAAAGGAAGTAACTTAATCTTAAGAGTAATGCAGATAGTAAATAGCAGAGTTCAGATTCAAACCTAGTTCCTTTTTTTTTTTAATTCCACATCTAGTGTTCTTCTCACTATTGAGGCATCTAGGTGATGAAATAGGTAAGAGCACTGGGCGAGGTATCAGGAAAATCTGAGTTCAAATCCTGCCTGAAATACTAGTTGTGTGATTCTGTCCAAGTCACAACCTTTGCCTGGCTCAGCTTCTTCATCTGTAAAATGGGAATAATAAAAGCACCAAAAGTCCAATGTTGTTGTAAGGCCCTTCGCAAATCTTAAAACAGTACATAATTCAGTTATTATTGTCATTAGGATACTGGTCAGTAATACCTGTTGCTCATACTAAAGTTAGTTATTAACATAAAAATAACTTACATTTAGAGAGTGGTTTCAAGGTTTAAAAAATTCTTTCTTCACAACAATCCATGGAAGTTTTTCAGCCTTCTTATTTTCTAGATGAGCAAACTAAGGTCGTGCTGTGAGAAGCAAAGCTAAGATTAGACTCAAAATGCACTTCAACTCATTGCTTCTCAGTGGGCAACCTGAGTACCCGGCATAGTGGAGGAAAGGGATCTAGTAGGTTTGCATGAAAAATCTGTCTTTGAAATTTATCTTTAGCAGCAGTTACTCCTTCCCTATCAATAATCCTTTAATAACCTTCTGGGCCACTCTACCCCACCCCACCCCTCCTTCCTATATCCTATTTCTACTAATTTCTGCTCAAGTCATAAAGATCATAGCTTTTAAACTAGAAAGGACCTAAGAGCTTGTATTTTAATGCTTGGGTTAGAGCCTCTCTCCTGGCATTAAGGGCCCAGGTGTACTTAGGGAATTCTCACTTCTCTGGCTTGTTAACTCCACGCAGCCAATCTTGAATTAATTATACTATCAAACATCTTCCAATGTATTGGGCAAGATGATCTCAATCATCTCTTCTATCTCTGACTACTATAATCACAAATCACAAAATACTTTGATAAACTCATTTAAACTGCCCTTTTAATCTCAATTTTTTTTCATTTTGCTCAGTAATTTTTGCCTTTTCTAATTCAAGCTGACAATTATGCATCCCCACTTATGTTCCCATTTTTATCCATATTTTTAAAAACAGGTTGGTTTCAGATTCACAAACTAATTTTCAAAACATCTTTTTTTGACATTAAGAGGATGTCCACTAATTGGGAAATGGCTAAATAAATCATGGTATGTAATTGTGATGAAATACTATTGCGATATGAGATGACAAGAGGTTTCAGAAAAATAGGGGGAAATTATATGAACTGATGCAAAGTAAAGTGAAAAAAACAGGAGAGTATTGGATACGGTTACAGAAACATTGTAATTATGATCAACTAAGAAAGATTTAACTAATGAAAAACAATGATCCAAGACAATTCCAAAGGATCTTTGATGAAAAATGCTATCTACTTGCACAGGGAAAACTGATATACAAATTAAAGTATACTTTTTTCACTTTATTTTTCTTGTTATTTTGTATATGTCTTATTTTACAACATGGTTAATATGGAAATGTGTTTTACATGACCTCTAATATATAATCAATACAATTCTTGCCTTCTCAAGGGGTGGGAGATGTAAGGAGATAATTTTTTTTTAATGAACATTAAACATTTTTAATGTAACTGGAAAACAACATTAAAATACACTAAACTGTTTCCTTAATATTCTGAAGTTGACAAATATTAGCAAACACAAACACTTTAAAATAAAAAGGAACTCATAAAAGTAACCATTAATACCTACTACATATAACATAAACCAACTTTCCAAGAGATTTCCTTGATAATTTCATGTCAAGGCTGAGACCAAGAAAAAGTTTACATAATTGCAGCATGAAGGAAGTACCATCACTTTTTCATTTTTCTACCTCTATTTCTGAGGGTGAAACAAAACATTGTTTTCTTCTCTACTTCCTCCCTGAGTTGCAGCTTCTCTTACTATTCTTCTATTATAGCTCCTCTTAGTCTCGCCTAAAAAATCCAAGGTGGTAGATGGGAATACCTGGTCATGGTTGAATATACTGCCAGTGGGAACCATTCCCAGGATCTCAGGATGCTTTTGAGGACCCCTATTTTAATACAAAAGGAGCTCTTTTACCTGAGCCCTCAGTGCCAAGAAATTGTACCAATGAGAGAACTTTTTTTAGCCCTGTGGATGACAGGAAAAGTACGATCTTGGGAAAAGCAAGTGGGAGTCAAGTAACAAGAGAATGAAAGACTTGCTATATCAGCACCTTGGACAGGTGCTCAGTACCCTCACTACTTCTGTTCCTGTTATTTCCAATCAGTTAAGATGCTGGAAAAATACTATAGCTGAATTATATAAGGTCACCTAAAACCAGTACAAAATGAGAGTGGTTTTTCTGGAATCAGGACAAAAAACTGGTGAAACATCTATTACTCTTCATCCCTTCTCAATTCTTACTTGCTCTGGTTCTTTTCTTGAATCTATATCCCATTCCTCATATATGCAAGACTGTTCACTTTCTACAATAATCCTAAGTTCTTTAAAAAAGTAATTTATCTAGGATGTGTGTGTCTGTGTGTGGGTGTATTCTTGGGGAGATTCAATGCATTTTAAGAAACCATTGTCACCCAAGAACATAGAAAGAAGAAAGTTTCTCTCTCTCTCTCTCTCTCTCTCTCTCTCTCTCTCTCTCTCTCTCTCT
>JAJPUD010001847.1:0-104360 GCA_023553655.1 Myrmecobius fasciatus | reverse complement strand
TCTCTCTCTCTCTCTCTCTCTCTCTCTCTCTCTCTCTCTCTCTCTCTTCATATTTTTTTCATCAGGGTTCTTGAGGTAAACAAAAGAGATGTTATTGATACACATTATTATAGCTATTATTATAATTAAAGATATTAATGATAGCAAAAAAAAGGGAAACTTATTTTGTAACATATTTAGACACAGAACAATCTAATAAGCATTCTGATGGGAGGATGTGAGCAGAAAAGGGTTAAAGCCTCCCTAAGGCAGAGAAGCCTCAAACAAATTTCTGTTTCCAAGCACCAGATTAGAAAGCATGAGCACCAACTAAGGGGAAAGTTAAGCTCATATGTTACCTAAAGAAAGGAGCTGAAAAATGATGGCCCACATATTCAAACGTTAAGATCAGAAAGAGTAGTTAATTACCATCTGCTAAACATCTCCAGTCCACCACACCTTGAAGGACTTTTCTATCATATGAAAAAATTTCAATCATGACTATCCTATTTAGGAAGTTAAGAGATATGAGGTCTCTTTCTTTAGGATCAGGAATTTCCTAAAATATAATATCTATTGCTATAAACCATGCTTCTGATATTGTAACCAGGACTGATTTTATTACTTTTTTTTCTAAAACCTCACATAATTGGGTAATTAAAATTTTTACTGAGACAATGCTTTTCAAATTCAATTCAAATAATTGAACAGCAGCAACTTGCACAGTGTGTGCAGAGCACTATACTAGGCAGGAAATAAAGTTTATTCAAGTCCCTGCCATCTCAGAATTCAATAAAGTAGTATGATAAATACATGATACTGAGACATTACTTCCAAAGAATTTAAATTGGAAAAAGACATTTTTGTATAAAACTTTATAAAATGAGCTCAGAAATATCTTAAGGTAAATGTACACTTTCTGCCCTACTCCAGCCCCATCTCTTCTTGTGTATTCTTCATGTTACTTACCTATGTGCTCATTTTTATACTAATCCTTCCAGAAAAATGTAAATTCTAATAAAACTTAGGAGTTTGTGTAGTTTTTTAGGTTTTGTTTTTTGTCTGTACCCCTACATCTGTGAATTTTAAAATTATAACCCATCAATTATATCTAAATAGTTAACTCCACGAAAGTTGAAATACATTGACATTCTTGTGAGGTTTGCTATTCTTGAATCTATGTAAATGGCTGTGTACATATACTCTATATTTATGTTATATAGCTGACATTTGTTTGGATGTTAAAATTCAAAACTTAAAATGCTTATGCAAAAAATACATGGTAACTATAATACAAAATAATTGATGTATATTATCAATATACAAGTGCTATGTGAGGGCTGGGGAGAAAAAGATCATTACTGCTTAAGGAGGTCAAGGAAAGCATCATAGAGGAGTTTATATTTAAATTTGTCTTTAAAGGATGGGTAAGAATCTAACTGGTGAAGAGGGGAATGGAGATATTCTAGGGATCAAGTAAACAAAGGCACAGAAAGGTACGTTCAGGGATCATAGACATGCAAACTGAAAAAGACTTCAGAAACCATATAGTCTAATTTTATAGATGAGGAAACTGAGGCACAGGGAAATGAAGTGACTTATTCAAGCATAGCATGAGTAGATGAGAGTAACATGAGATAAGGCTGGAAATTCAGTGTGTTACAAAATTGTGAAAAGTCTTAAATATAATGCAAAATAATTTAAACTTTATTCATTAGACAATAGATTTTTCAGGAAAAGCATAACCAGATCTTTGTAAAAGTAGTCTAGTCTGACAGTAATATGTTATATCCCTTGTGATTGCATTAAAAAAAGAAATTTATTGATGCAAACAAAGAGAAAGCAATCTTTGAAATAGAGCCAGCCTAATACATTTTCCAGCAGATCTTTAGCCTGAGGCTAGTCAAGTTTGTGACGATTAAAATCATAATTAAGGTGGAACTTGGGTAAATCAATATTTCTCCAAACTTAAAATATTAATATGCTAATAAAAAACACTGTGATCCATGTTGTAAGGTAGGTAAGGGGAAATCATAGTATTTTAAGAAATTAAGAAATAACAAAGTCCTAAGGGATATAGGGGTACCAGGTGTGAAATAATGTTAACATGAAATATTATCATTGATTCCAGAGTGGGTAAAATTATCTTACCTCTTAGAGCCATAACGGGCCATCATTTGTAGCCTCTGAATACCACAAAAAAACCAAAGGTGAAGTGACCTTGAGTCACAAAAATAAAGCAATCCACCAAGTCTTTTTTTTTTACTCCTTTTACAAATTTACTGGCTTTCACTTCATAGAAGATAGTGAACTCCAGAAAGCAAAGAACTAGAACCAACAGTTTTTATGGAATCCAAATAATTAAGACAATTTAGATGGTAAGGATCATTTCTGTAGTATGCAGTACAATGATTAATGCTCTTAATGGTGACCAGGAGGTACTGTAAGATACTGAAGAATCTTCTGAATCTTCAAAGAAATATTATCTTAAGATTTTAGTGTTGAATTCTGTGAAATGTGGTAATTTGTGTTAAGTATACACGCACACACATACACACACACACACTATAAGTTAATTGGAATATTAAATTAACCAAAAAAATTAGTCCCTGACTCTTTAGTATGAACAGGAATTTACTGTGTTTGAGAACTGTCCTTTCTTTTTTTCTTTTCATTCAACCTTCCTTTCTCCTGTTTTTCTTTTTCTCCTTTCTTCTTCTCTCCCTTATTACTTTTTTTCTTTTCCTCCATCTTCCTTTAGTGCTTCCCCTCTCTTTTTTTTCCCTAAAATTATCTTTTGAAAAAATTCCAAATCTGGTGGTCTCACTGAATGACACAAATGTCATTTCATGATTTAGGACCTAATGAGACATCTAAGGGTCTGCAGAGAAGGTCAGAGCTTTTTCCATAATACCAGCATTCAGTGTTTTATCCCAGTCTGCTAATGGGATATGTTTGTATGTTCCAGGTCAAGAGCCTACAGAACTACTCGGTTTTGTCAGGAAAAGCATAGGCTGACACTGAGGGCTCACCTGGCTCTGGGATTTAGCTTTTAATCAGAACTACTCAGAGTACTATCCTTTGGATGAATTTAGGACATGAAGCCTTCAATTTTACCTGCAGTTTTAAGCAGAGATGACTAACACATGTAGTATTTCTTTGGGATTAACGAGGACTAAGGGAATCGGCTGTTTATCAACCAGCAACTAATCTCCAGGAAATGCTTCAAGCTAAGATATCATTTCTTTTTCAGTGAAAATGAAGAAAAGGAGGGAAAAAACCCCAAACATCCAAATGCCTATAGCTTCAACACATTTTTTAAGGGAGTGGTCTCATTCAGAGGGTCTTGTGAGTTATCACTGCTCTTTCTATAAATCTAAATATCTTAGGTACTCTGACTGCTTAAATATCATTTCACATTAAGGACAGAGGTTTAAATGATGTAAGTGGATATAACCACGTAGCCCCAAGATACATGCTAAAGAGCCTAAATCAAGAATTGATGTCTTTTCTTCCCTTCCTAATGTCATTTCTGAGCATCAAAGTGAGGAAAAGAAGTCACATTGACTGAAACTCTGAAATACCATGAGAAATGAAGTGTCACATGCAAAGCTTACTGGTTAACCAGACCACTTTAAAACCTCAAGGATCAGTGATTTTATTATTAATTAATTAATAAAATTAAGATTTTCCACTACCACAGTAGAAGGAACACAAGATTTGAAGTCAGGAAACCTGGGATCTAGTTCTACATTTGTCACTGTTACCTTAAACAAGTTATTTAACTTCTCTGGGTTCAGTTTACTCATCAGTAAAGTGAGAAAATTATAAGTGAGAGAATTGGATAAAATTCTTTCCAAGTCTTGAATCATGATCCTACGATCTTCAGCTCTAAATCAATGATGATTTTTTCATTAGAATGTGTGGGCTTTTTTCTACCACATAGATTACAATTCCTTTATGACTTAATCTCCACACTTATCCAGTTTTATCCTTGGATGACAAGTATATTCCAGGTCTTTACTTAAATATTTCCATCTCACTAAGACTTATCAGAATTTGTGTTCTACTGGTATCTTCCTTAAGAACTTGAGTGCTATAAAAAAGGTAATAATACACATCAGAGGGAATCTTCAGTGGAGGTTCTTCTGAAATTCAGCCTGACCATGTGTAAATTAGTCTAATGATGCCATTACTCTATATAGAGTGTAAGCTCCCTGGGGAGAGGATTTTCTACAAGGGCCTTAGTCTGGAAGTCATTAAAAACATGGTTTGATTTTCCAAAGTTCCAAAATCAATCTGGCCCACTGTTCTCCTCCTGTTCAATTTTCCATCTGTAGTGCCTGCCTGGGACATATGAATTGATATATCAGTCCATAGGGCCCATCATAGTAAGAACAAGCAAGAGCCATTCTTTATAAATTTCCCCCTCACATGGATAGTTAGGCCAAACTCTTAAGCAATTATAGGTTTCCTTTAGGAGGCTTTGCAATATTCTAGGGCTTGCTGTAATCAACATAATCACCTCCAACCTGAATCCTATGGAGGATTTCATTATCTGGAGAGAGTCTTTCCTATTTGGACTTTGCCTTGGATATCAGTTCTCTTTCTACCTTTGACAAGCACATTTCTATCTTATAGCTTGAAATTGAAAGGATTGTTGAACAAAGAAAGTTAGCTCTAATGTTATATACACCAAGAAATCTTTTATACTTTGGTGGAGTGGAGTCTTTAATCTAATGAAGTCAAATGCTTTTTCAGAGCCATAAATAAGTACAGTGGAATCTTGTGTTCTATGTATTTTTCAGCCAACTGTACAACTATAAAGAGGTCTACTATATATCATTTGCAAAAGCCTGCTTGTTCCCTTCTCATATTTTCATCAAATATGTCTTTGATGAGGTCCAACTTATTTAGACCACTTCATGAACTGACTCTACATCATTATCATATTCTATATAGTCATCCTCCCAAGACTTTTTACTATCTGCCTGCTACTACAAACTTGGTTTCTCTCCTCTGCTTTCCACATCTTGCTCTACTTATCAGATCAATAGTACCATTCCTTCTAGAATGAGCATGTCAATTGATCAACTCATAATGTCTGTGATATACTGCCCAACCCCTTAACTAAAATTCCTTTCCTGGCCACCAGTCGTTTATATGCTGTTATCTTTCACTTTGAGATACCGTATCTGAAGATACAGACTGTTTTTTGTTTTGTTTTGTTTTGTTTTTGCATTTGTATTTCCCAGCCCTTAGTATGTTGTAATCATTAAATAAATACTTCATTTTATTTCATTTCAAATGCTTTTGACAAGACTAATTGATTCTCATGATAAGCTTCTTTCTGTAAACTAATTCTTCCTTATGGAACTTCTTAATTTTTTGAAGAGATATACCTCATAATCTTCTCTTGCAAATGAGTTTATATTATAAACCAATGTTACCCATAGCTGCCACATCCCTTCACTGGATAAAGAGATTGTTTGCTGCTTGAGATTGTTTTGAAGTTCTTTTATTCTTCTTTTTATAATAATTATTTTATATCATTTACTTCCCTAGGAAATGGTGGTTATCAATGGCCATGTCTATAGTTGTGTCTATTTACTGTTTTTTATCAATAGTAATTTTAAGTAGGTCACCATTGAGCTGTTTTAATTTGCACCCATATTTTCATGTTTTCTTTCAATTTGTTGTTGATTTTTATCTTTTCTGAGAGTTAACATCCTGTGTACATGAACAACTGATTGGTAATGAATCATACATCAATAGTCAGTTATTTCTTGTCTCATTATTATTTGTAATAAGAAGGTAAACACTGATTTTTATCCAATTGCTCTAGTAGTAAGTCTGCTGGTTGGTCACTGACAAAGTTTCACATTAAGAGTACAAATGGGTAACTTAAAATGCATAAACAATCCCTTTTGCATTGCTTTTCTATCACTCTACATAAGTGGAAGGTAGGCACACGATTCAGTATCATTTTATGTTTTGTTTGTTTTGTGGATTGCCATGACCAAAGAATTCAGTCATCAAGTGACCTGCCTGTTTTCCCTGTCTCCTCAAACCCCCCAAAAAAAGGGAAATCATTTGTGATGAAATAGAAGTACTTTTCCTAATAATCTTGGAGATTCTTAGGGCTTGAGGGTCCTTACGCAAGTGTCCACTGAACTTACTGGAGATTATCATGAAATACCCTGAGTCTCAGATCTTCTACAAGCTACTAAGATATTGGAAGACGAGAGTTGGAGTAACAGATAACTTCTTCCAACTCATAGCTGAGGAAGGGGGGGTGAGTAGTGGACCTGGAAAAAAAAGATAGAAGAGGTTGTTTGTGACCCCCAGCCTCATTGTTTTTTTCCAGAGCTGGTCTTACCTACAAATAGTTGCTTGAATGATGTGATATAAGAGAAGGCCCTTCTCCCTTCAGACAGCTACCCTATACTCCTTGAAATTTCATCAGAGATTCATTTGAAACAACCAACACCCCTGAGGGGCAGAATGGGGAACTGACTGTTTATCATAATCATATAGCACCAGGCTTGGGTAAGAAAGGAGCATAGATGTGAAAAGAAAGCAAAAAGAAGCTGATTCTATCTTCTTCCCAAAAGCCAAAATTTGTCACCTAATTACAATCAAGTCTCTCCATTCCTTCCCTAAACTTGTACCTTGTCCTGGCTGGCATAGGGAGGTAAGGTCATGAGGCAAAGGCATGAATCACTCTAGGGCTCTGACTCTATAATAATTCCTAGAGAAACTGAGCATGGCTTCAAAGAGACAAGTGAGCCTCCTTCAGGTGTTCTTAAAAGTGAACAATGTTACTTAACTATCTATCACAAGGTTCTTTTCTAGCAGATCCTTATAGAATGAGTCACTTTTGGCTTGGAGTTCATGTATTTAGGGGTTCTTTCCCCTTTGTTATTTTTGGTTAGTTTGAATTCCAGTCTCCAATCTCCAATCTTCCAATCCCCATGAAGTGGTCCTCCACTTCATTTTTTTTCTCCTTATCTCCCTAGATAAATAAATTTTCGATTGAACAGTTTGTTAAAGGTCTTTAAGGATATTAGCTGGTTTTCCACTTAAATTCAAATTTATACAAAAACGATCACCCAGGATGTGACTGGTCCTTTTTGAAAACAAAGAATAAACAACACCAATATTAGACATAAAATATCAATGAGAGCTTCTTTAGTTAGCTCCCAGGACAGGTATAGAAGACAGATCCAGAGAGGGTTTGACTTGACCAGAAGGAAAGATATGACACAAAAAACACCAGGGAAGGAAAACAAGTGGAACATATACATATACTTAGCTAGAACCAGTCTTGGGCATTTTGCATGAGACACATAAAATCAGTAGAGAGAACGCTAACACAATACTGTATGCCCATATGAGGGAAAAGTTGTTATGAGAGTTATGAACAATAAAGACTTTTTAAAATTTTTTTTCCCTTCAAGAAAGATTATGCATGGTTCCAGACTTTCTCCTGGAGTAACTCCAGACATATGGAGAGACAGACAGATTTAGGAAGCAACAGATATGTAGGCTAAGTTGGCTCCTCAATGAATCCTTGATTTCCAGTTTGCTTCCCTTTACACATTGATGAATTTTCCCTTGGGTGAATTCAGTGATCTCTTTTAGTTTGAGCTATTTTGCTCTCAGACAAAAAAGAGAGGTCCCAATTTCACCCAAAGGGAAATTCTTGACTCTAGTTATCTATCCACTGTGCCATCTATCAAGGGAGGGGAAAATTTCATCACATGACAGGATTATGGATATAGAACTAGAACTGGTAGGACCCTTACACTTAATCTAGTCCAATTTCCTCATATAACCAAGGAGGAATCTGACATGGTCCACAATCACACCAGCAAATGGAAGAGATGATCTCCAACTCCAAATTCAGTATTCTTTTCACCCTGCAGTGAATGTACCAGTTGTGTAAATACACCTAATCCTTAACACAGATGTTGTCATATCACATCTAGCAAAAGACTGACCAATATATTAAATTAAAAAATATGTAGAAGATAGGAAATATCAATCTGGAGTATTTGTCGATGACATGAGTGTTCTGAATGATACGTAGCCCCACATGACCCTTCAGTCCCTTCTTTCTGGATGTGTTAGATTCATCACTCAGGGCCAAATGGACCACAATTTTCTCCTGTTTTTCTTCATCAGTCACTATGTGGCTTCTTGTGTAGCCTGCTAGACTATTAGCTTCTGATTCACTATAATTTCCATCCAACATAATGGTTCTTGAATGAAGCATCCCACACGTGCATGGGACCTAAGATCAATCAAAGGAAAAATGGTAGGCATTAGGCATTTAAAAGGACTAAAGAAAAAACCCAATTAGGATGATGCTCTCTTTGTTTTAACATGAAGCCCCACTAACTTTTTTTAAGTTCACAGAATCACAAAACCTCAGAGCTTAAAGGTCAAATCCATTCCTAAACAGAAATCCCCTGTATAATAAGCTAGTAAGTGATCATCCTGCCTTTGCTTGATGAGACATTGGAGTTTCCCCTTGAGTGAGATTGGAGTCTTTTTTGCCTTTTGCCCTTAAGGTGTCCATCAAGTGATGGGCTTTGGAGTAACCCATTCTGCTCTGTAACAGCTCTCAATGTGAGGAAATTTTCTCTGACATCAAGCCTAGTTCTGCCCTCTGGAATGAAATAGAACAAATTCAATCCCTTTTATAAATGTTATTATATGAATCATTTCCTTCTTATCAGTTAGACATTTATCAGTTTTATGAAGGAGGGGAGGAAAATATTTTAGGTAGGCACCTGCAAATATTTAAATTTAAAGTGGCCTTAAATGTGCACTATGTAGAGACATCATATCATAGAATGTAAGTACCTTAAGGGTAAAGATGATTTCATTTTTTTCTTTGGATATCATCAGAGTCTAGCAAAATGCCTTGTACATAATAATAGTTAGTAGTTCTATATAATAATATAGATACATATAATATATAATAATATATAATATATAATAATAGTTCTATAACAGTAGCAGGAAAAAGGTTAAGTCAATAATTCAGGAAGAAAGAATGAGGCTGAAGATTTTATACAACTCTACTTCACTTAAATCCAATTCATGCAATAAGTCAAGATGTCACTAGAAATGTCATTGGTCCTCTTCAAAAACAAAGGATAAACAGCAACAGTTACTGACAGCTATATAGTGCTTTAAGGTTTTCAAAAGAATTTATACATCTTGGGAAGGCTGGGACACTGATGCATTGTTGGTGGAACTGTGAACGTATCCAACCATTTTGGAGAGCAATTTGGAACTATGCTCAAAAAGTTATCAAACTGTGCATACCCTTTGACCCAGCAGTGTTTCTACTGGGCCTATATCCCAAAGAGATCTTAGAAGAGGGACAGGGACCCACATGTGCAAGAATGTTTGTGGCAGCCCTTTTTGTAGTGGCTAGAAACTGGAAACTGAAGGGATGCCCATCAATTGGAGAATGGCTGAACAAATTATGGTATATGAATGTTATGGAATATTATTGCTCTGTAAGAAATGACCAGCAGGACGATTTCAGAGAGGCCTGGAGAGACTTGCATGAACTGATGCTGAGTGAAGTGAGCAGAACCAGGAGATCATTTTTCACAGCAACAACAATACTATATGATGATCAATTCTGATGGACATGGCTCTCTTCAACAATGAAATGTTTCAAACCACTTCCAATTGTTCACTGAAGAAAGCCATATACACCCAGAGAGAGGGATGTGAAATGTGGACCACAACATATCATTTTCATGATCTCTATTGATGTTTGCTTGTATTGTATTTCCTTTATCTGATTATTCTTTCTTGTAGATACAACTTCTCTTGCACAAAAATGATGTGTGGAAATAAGTATACATATATTCGATTTCTTAAGTATTTTAACATAATTAACATGTATTGGATATCCTGCCATCTAGGGGAGGGGTGGAGAGTAGGGGGGAAAAATTTGTAACAGAAAGCTTTGTAAGGGTTAATGTTGAAGAATTATCCATACATATGTTTTGCAAATAAAAAGTGTTAATAAAAAAAGAATTTATACATCCTCACATCAACCTTAGGAGATAGATACTATTATGATCTCTATTTAATAATCAAGGAAACTGAACTCTTCACTTAATCTCTTCAAATTAAGTGACCTTCCCAGAGTCACAGAGCTAGCAAGTATATGTGGCAGATCTGAACTCAGATTTTCCTAACACTGAGTCCAGCTGCCCTATCCACTATATTACCTAGTTGCTTATCTTACTAGTAATTGTCTAATAAACACTGATTGAATTAACTTGAACTAAAACCCAGGCAGCCTTTTCCACACCAAGATGTACAAAGAATAGCTCTTGCTTGCTTAAAGCTTACAGTTTAGTCGGGGACATTTTTAGCTGATTAGGCAGTGAAATATATCAAAGCCTGCACTGGAAATCAGGATTTACTCTTGGCTCTCTCCATCTCTGATTCATGCTGTGCCTGCAGGCCTTAATCTTTAATCCTTCAATGCCCTGATTTCTCCATCTGGGAAACAGAGATGATGAAATTATCCAACTTGCTCCTATTTCTGCAAAGCTTTAAAATTTTCCAGTGAATGTCATGAAATTTTATATGGCAAAGAGAGATTAATAATTTCATGTAAATGGAAATGTGTTTTGCATGAATATATATGTATAAGCCTATGTCAAATTTCTTGCCTTCTCATTGAGGGAGAGAGGAAAGGGAGAGAATTTAGAACTCAAAATTTTAGAAAAAAAATACTAATTTTTAAAAATTTTCAGGTAAAATTAGAATTGGCCTGAAATTATTGCCTTTTATGTGAGAGGAGAGTTTTAGGTTTAGAAATTCAGTCTTTAAAAAAAGAAGATTCTCAAGATTTTATTGTATTTTCAACTTGTAATCTGAAATACCTCATGAAAATGAAAAAGGCTTTTTCCTCTCAAGTTTTAAGTTAGAAGCTAGGGATTGCTTTTTTTAAAATCCTGGAAATAAAAATGACATGTTTCTACATCAGCTTATTAACACATCCAGTTTATTGACTCCTTGGATATTAACTAAAGGTTTAGATGAATGACCAACTTTTAAAGTTTAGTTCTTTCAAATTTGAATATAAATCCATATTAATATATGGGACCAAAGTGTCACATATCCATTAAAGCACAGAAGAGTGAGTGAGTATGCCTGTAGTTTTACAAAATACACAAAACAAAAAACAAAATACACAAAACAAAACAATTCAGTGTATTTAGGGATTTCTGTTTTCATTCCAAAATAACATGGGATCATAGTTTTAGAACTGAAAGGGCCTTAGGGATCTATCCCTTCATTTGAAAAAGAAGAAAACTAAGACCAGAGAAAGAAAACTACTTACTCACAAGAGCAAAGGAATGGCAGAGCCAAGATCTGGATAAAATCCAGACTTCATAGGATCATAGGATCACAGGATCTAAAATTGGCAGAGCCCTAATCTAACAGTTCTCAAACTTTTTGGTCTTAGAATTCCTTTAACTTCTTAATAGTTATTGATAACTCCAAAGAACTTTTTCTTATATGAGTAATAGCTATCAATATTTTCCATGTTAGAAATGAAAACTGATGAAATTTTAGAATATTTATTAATTTACTATAAAATAACAAAATTATGTAATAAGTAACATGTTTTTATGAAAAGTAATAATACTTTCCAACACAATAAAATTGTGTAATAGCATTTTACATATTTTTGTAAAATCTTTAATATCTGACTTCATAGAAGACAGCTGGATTTTCATATGTTTCTGCATGCAATCTGTTATGAGAGATTGTTTTAGTTGATATTACTTCAAAAAGAAAATGTAGCTTCATAAAATATGTAGTTGGAAAAAGGAGGAGTATCTTAATAGACTAGTAACATCCTGGTATTATGAAAATAATTTGGACCTCATAGATCCCTGAAAAAAAGTCTTGGGGAATCCTAAGACTCTGTGCATGACACTTTGAGGAAGACTTAAATGCCCTCATTTTATAGAAAAAACTTCGCTCCAAAGAAAAATTGACTTACTTATGACCCCTCTGCTAATAATCCACAGAGCAAAGATTAAAAGCTCAAATCTCTCAACTTCCAAAGCAGTACTTTCTATTTCTCTGGCTTCTGTGGTTCTATTTCTGCTCTATCCCATACGGGGGAAGAAGAAAAGAAGCAACACTAGAATTGATAGCTATGATTTGTATATTTATAGGTAAGTTAAAATCAAAAAAAGAAAACAAAATGTGTTCTGTTCTCGAGTTCCAGTAATTGCAATAGCTTTGAAATTTAATGAAGTTCATTTGAATTAGTTTTTCCTATATTTCCTAAGCTACAAATTAACATGTCCATAAATCAGAAATTTACTTATTAGGAAGCCATATTCAGACCAGTAGAAGAAAACATTCCAAATCTTCTTTTATTCTAAAGGGTCATATTCGAAAGCATTACTGTAATATAAATACTTTATGATTTTGCCTGAGATTATATTCATTGATCCAAGAAGCATCAATTAAGCACCTACTATGTGCAAAGCCCTAAGCTAAATGCTGGGGATAAAAAAGATTTTTTTAAAAAAGGGCTAATTCCTACAAGAAGCTTACTTCTATCAGGGCTAATTATATATACACAGCTAAACAGGGAAGGGAACAAACATTTATTGAGCACCTACCATGTATTAGACATTGTACTAAGACTTTTACAAATATTTCATTTGATCCTCAAAACAGACCTGACAGGTGCTATTATTATCCCCATTTTATGACTGAGGAAACTGAAATAGACAAAATATAAATGGCTAGCCCAGGATCAACTATTTAGTAAATAAACTGGTAAATCTAGTAAATAAACTATCTAGTAAATAAAACTGGATTTTAACTGAGATCTTCCCAATTCCAGGCTCAGCACTCTACTGTCCCACTTAGCTGCCCCTAAGTACTAAATATATGTGTAAGATTAGACAGTCGACTGCATCAATCATCAATTTCATCACTTCAAGTAATTACTTTAATCAGGTGAAAATACTCTATTGAATCAATTAATCAAAGCTATTAACTGAATGCCAAAAATCCTTAATCAATTTGAAAGGAATGAAAGCTACTGCACGAAATGAAGTGGCACTATATAAGAGATATGTTGGGATTAGCTGAAGAGATTCAGGTATACCCATAGGATATTGGATAAAATAAAGAAGCTAGTTTGGAACTCAGAGCATAGAGTGGTAGACCTAATCAGTAGTGGAAACAGTTCCCATCATGTCCCTGAAAGGGAAGAGTTTGAGTTGGGGGAGAGAGGAGGAGGTGAAGAGCATTTGTCTCCTCCTACCACTCCCCCCAACCAGAGATAGATCTGGTAATCTCCAAAAAGTCAGGAAAATTTGAATTTACATCCTAGCAGTGTCCCCCAAATGGTAGTGGCTAGTGATGGAGGGCACTGAGGACATTTTAAACATATAAGGAAAAGCAGCTTCAGGACACTACAAGGAGCCCAGCAAAAAGCTTTCCCATATCTTAGAGGAACTTCATGTGGACTCCATAAAAAAAAAAAAAGGATTTCCAGCCAATAGAAGTCATGCTATCTCTTAGTCATAATTTCAAATGAATGTTCTCTAAGCTTGAGCTCACTTTTCCCTAGACTCTGCATGCACTTGTAAGAGAATGTGTCCCAAACTTTGGGCAGGAAATGTTTTGTACTAACTGTCTTAATAGGTTGCCTTAGTAAATGCCCATTTCTAAAAGCCAATTAGGTGTGGCTGCCCAATAGATATCCACTGACAATAAGAGAAGCATAACAGTAGGGGCTTATAACTTGTAGTACTAGAAAATATTCACAGTCCCTCAGGGTTACCTCTAGTGCCATTGGGAAGACAAGTAACTAGAGGACAGAGGGAGGATTACAGTGTGAATGGAAAGAAAGGAATACAAGGAAGATATATGATGGAGGTCAAATTTAACCAGATTTAACAAATTTAACAAGATTTGGCAACTGATTGAATGCGAATCAGAGAATTGGTCCTATAGACGGAACGCAGGGTTCAAAATTCTTTGAGTAGAAGAAATAGATTTGCTAGAACATAAAAAGAATTGTCTGAAGAGACAAAGATCATGCCTCTGATTCTTTATCAAGCAGAACTTTCCTTTTGCTTTTCCTGTTGTTATTGCTGTTCATCATGTCTGATCTAAAAAGGTTACAGTGTCAGAGGCAGATTTGAATTTAGGAAGATGAATCTTCCTAACTCCAAGCCCAGCACTCAATTTGCTGGGCCAGCTAGCTATCCCTTGCTCTCTAATATCTTATCCATATTATATGTTCTTACTAATATAGAAAAACAATGGTTTCAAGTGTCTAAATTGCCTTTTGTCTTTTTTTGTTATCAGAAACATGAGGTAATCATTTTGAATAATTTCAATGTAATTTAATACTGTTTCTATGATTATTTGGTATATGCATCCAATGTTTTTCATGTAAATGATTATAACAATCTGTTCATTTTTATTTAATTTGAAGCTGCATTTTATTAAAGTAAACAGCATGTGATAATTATAATTTTTCAGGTCCTTTGGAAAGAATAAAATTAGCTTTCTCTCTATATTTGCAGCAGGAAAGTTGTCTCTCTTGTCTTTCTTTATGGTTATTCTATATCTATGTCTTGTCTTGTTCAATTGAATTTCTTGTTCAATTCTTTCAGTAATGTCTGACACTTCACAGCCCCATTTAGGATTTTCTTGGCAAAAATACTGGAGTGATTTGTTGTTTCCTTCTCCAGTTAATTTCACATATGAGGATACTGAGGCAAACAGAGTTAAGTGACTTTCCCCGAGTTTAGACATGTTAAATACATTTTAATATTGTTTTTTCTTTTTTTTTTTAAACTAATCATTTTCCATTACCCTCCCCCTTCCACTTCCCAACATGGAACTCTTCCTTGTATCTGTAGAGAGGGCTCAAAACTAAGGAAGACTTTGCTGGTATACATACACATGGACTTGAGAGAGACAATGACCTTGCTCCCTGGGCTTTGCTTTGTTCCAGGGCCTTTCCCCCGATATTCATCTGCATGAGAGAATAAAAGAATTTTAGAATCGAGAAACAAGGAAACCTTGGACTCCTTGGAAGTTTGCTGAAAGATTTCTATTAAAATGGATGCTTGAGAATAGTTTTGGCTTATGGAAATTAAGAAATATGTTACAGAAATTTTCTGACATTAAGTTAGAAAGAGGTATCTGACAAAGAAACAATTCCTCATGATCAGTAAATAAAGCTTAAAAATAAATACAAATCTGAAAGCATTAGCTAGCTGGAACTGCTCAGTATTCCCAAGAGCTTGGCACTTAAGGCAAAGACTCTTCTGGCAATTCCCATGCTAGGCAAGGTTCTGAGAAATAGATAAATACTTCTTTTTAGGGGAAAATACTACCTAGATTCCCCCCCTTCCCCAATCCAATAGCTCATGTGTAGTAGGGTTTCTGCTTTTTCTAAAAGAACTGCATCATGTGTGTTTCCTTTCTCTGATTTTTTTTTCTTGTAGATAGGATTTCTCTTGCACAACAACTTGTCAAGTATTTTATCATTATTAACATGTAATGGACTTCCTGCCATCTAGGGGAGGGGAGGGGACTGGGGGTAAAATTTGTAATGGAAAGCTTTGTAAAGATCAATGCTGAGGAACTACCCATACATGTTATGCAAATAAAAAGCTTTAATAAAAAAAAATTTTAAAATAAGATAAAAGAACTGCATCAGGAAAAACCTCTGGGTTTTAAAAAAGGGGTAGGCAGAAGCCACCTTTTTTAAGTCCTGGAGACTTAGGTGAGGTCTCCAGTGGGAGGTAGAAAGAAGCTCCATACCCTCAAGTCCAGGAGAGCTGAACATGGCAAAATCCAGCAGCAAGTGATGCTGAATGGCAGCATCCATGTGAAACCAGCAGGGAGCAATTCCTTACTGAGACCAGTTGTCTGGCAGAAATTGAACTCATGTGAGACTAGGAGCAAATAGGATTGCTTGGGAGCAGTACAATCACATCAGTAGAAAATATCAACAATCTTGCAGTACCAGAGGCGCAAGTTCCCCTTCAGTGTTTATAACTGTGTCACATAGGTTCCCTATGGGTGTATGTCCTTCCACATATATGGCCTAAGCACTTGTATTCCTTACATGTGCATTTCTGTGTGTGTGTGCTCTTGTAATACATATTCCCTAGCTGTGTGCCCCTCTGTGTAGATGTCCTATTATTTCCACTGATGGTACATTTATTTATGGGACAGTATGCCCCAAATTTATAGGAAAATATTTTGTTGCTATTTTTCTTATTATCCCATTTCAAGAAATACCTTTTAATTGAATTAATCATTTCCTTTGATTGACTAGTAAAAATAAATACATTGTTGAGGGCTTACAAGTAATGGTTTGGATGGATGCAGACCCACACAGTACTTTGTAAAGGGGGGGGGGATAGCTACATAGGTTTATAAAAGCCAATTGATATAAAGAGCATGTCTTTCTCTAAAGATTATCAAGAAATAATCGAGAATGGACTTGGCTCTCTTCAACAATGAAATGCTTCAAACCAGTTCCAGTTGTTCAGTGATGAAGAAAGCCATATACACTCAGGGAGAGGCCTGTGGGATCTGAGTCTGGACCACACCATAGCATTTTCACACTCTCTATTGATGTTTGCTTGCATTTTGTTTTCCTTCTCAGGTTTTTTTTTTCTTGTAGATCCGATTTTTCTTGTACAGCAAGATAACTGTATAAAAATGTATTCCTATATTGGATTTGTCACATATTTTAACATAATTAACATGTATTAGACTACCTGCCAACTAGGGGAGGGGGGTGGGGGGAAGGAGAGAAAAATTTGTAACAGAAAGTTTTGCAAGGATCAATGATAAAAAATTACCCATGTATATGGTTTGCAAATAAAAAGCTTTAATAAAAAAAAGAAATCATCAAGAAACATAATTTATGATGTTCAAAGGTATTCCTTTAACCTAAGTTTCCTTAGTAGTAAAATAAGAGGGCTGGCAAACACCAAGAAATCCTAATACACTCTTGGCCCCAAAGAAGAGATGAGGAGACACCTTGCATCTTTCAATAATAAGTAGAGTACTACAGATGCAGAATGCTATATACATTGTCAGATGCAGTCACTGTATTGGTTGGTTTTTCTTTGTTGTAAGGGGAAAAAATCATTTGACAGATGTGAGTGGGAGATGTTTCTAGAAAGAATTGATGTAAAAAAATAAGTATAAAAAAGATGTTTTTTTAAAAGAGAAAGCTAGATTGGGGTCCTTGAACCTTTCACCTTTGATCCCATAATCTTATGATTCACCTTATATTAGACCATTTCATTCTATTATCTGCATATGTGGCTATGAGGGGATAACCCCTTTCAATAAGTCTCTCTCTAGGCTATTTTCTTCCCCATGTATTGTCAGATGCTTTCTCTTATAGTAACATCATTTCAGCATCAGTAGAACCAAATGCTCCCAGGATGCTGGGAAATGCAGCAGATTAAAGACTAAAAATAAATGGCATTTGCTACAGGAATACTCAAAAATGATCACAGAGTAGAAGACAGAAAGTTAAAAACATATTCCAATGTTGAAGTAAAATTACTGTGGATAAGGCTTGTCTTCCTCTTTTTATTCTCTCAAATTATCTAGCACAGTCAGAAAAAAATATAAAATTTTCAAGAGATAATTGTAAAAACAGAGCATCATGTGGACATGGCTCTCTTCAACAATGAAATGTTTCAAACCAGTTCCAATTGTTCAGTGAAGAAAGCCATATACACCAGAGGGAGGGATATGAAATGTGGTCCATAACATAACATTTTCATGCTCTCTATTGAGGTTTGCTTGCATTGTGTTTCCTTTCTCAGATTTTCTTTTTTCTTGTAGATATGATTTTTCTTGCACAACAAGATAAGTGTGGAAATATGTATACATATATTTGATCTTTCAAGTATTTTAACATAATTAACATGTAGTGGATATCCTGCCATCTAGGGGAGGGGTGAGGACTGGGGGGGGTAATTTGTAATGGAAAGTTTTGTAAGGGTCAATGTTGAAGAATTACCCATACATACGTTTTGCAAATAAAAAGCTTTAATAAAGAAAAAAAATAGAGCATCATGGAAAAATGGACTGCCTCATCTATGTAAATAAAAATCATTTCCTAATTTTCAATAATAACATATAATAATTATATTCATAAAAGTGGATTTCTCCTCTAGAGATACACCCATTATAGGTTTTAAACTACGGTAAGTTAGTTGACAGTAAATGGACATTATCTGGCTAGTTTAACTGCATAATACAGTAATGTAAGTCTTACTTTGATTTGATTTGAATTTTTTCTCTTTGATTTGAATATTAGCTCTTTGACATAATATGTATATCACACTTTGGGCAAGTCACTTAATTTCTCTGGGCCTCAGTTTCCTCATCTATAAAATAAAGGGGTTGATCTAGATAACCTCTTGTAACTCTCAATCCTATAGTTTATGATTTCTTTGGGTTTCAGTTTTCTTGTTAATTAAATGAGAGGATCAGACTAGATAATCTCTAAGGTTATTTCCTGCTCTAATTCTCCTATGAGTCTATGAATATTACTAGTCTAAATTTTTCTTATTTTAACAAAACAAGTATCTTACAATTATTTTCCAAGCAAAAAGTTTTTTCCTTCCCTCACTATAAGCCCATATGAGTGTGGCTCTCTTAGATGATTCCTCAGTTGGAATCCATCTTTTCTCCAAAATTTCTACATTTACCAATGAGACAAAAGACCCTCAGAAGGGCACCTGAATTTCTCATTGGGCCAGATTACTCTAAACCAAAATGCCTTTCACATTATATGACTCCCCCATTTGGGGAAGATAAGCAAGGTTGGATTAACTCTTAAGACACTTCTCTTGGTAGCCCTTTTATCTGGGAACTTTTCTGTCAAGTATCTTTTCAACTGCAATTTCTTTACATGTGCATTTTTCTTCTTCCCATTCTCTTCCCAGCTATGCGTTTTTTATTCCCTAAGGCAAATGAAGTTAAGTAACTTGCTCAGGGTCACACAGTTAGGAAGTGTTAAGTGTCTGAGATCAGATTGGAACTCAGATCCCACTGATTTCAGGGCTGGTGCTCTATCCACTGTGCCATCTAAAACAGCCTCCCCCAGCTATGCTTTTAACTCTCCAGATTTTGCCTTCTCAGCCTAGGGATTTCTACAAGCACCTTGGATCTTCCCATCCTAAACCATCTCTCCATTCTACCAGAGCTCTTGTATCATTTGTGAGTTCCTTTCATGGTCTCTATTTGAGGGATGAGCCCACACTGGCCATGCTTTAGTTCCATCTCAGCTGTGACTGTCTGGATTTTACCACCAACACCTCATCTGCTTATCTTCTCTACCTTGCCTCAACCCTTTTGAGATCCCTTTTATGTGTCATTTTCCCCCATTGGAAAAGCTCCTTAAGGGCAGGAATGTTCTTTTTGCTATTGTATTTGTATCCTCAATACTAATGCTATGCCTGATACAAATTAAACAAGGAATAAATCCTTGCTATTTTTCTGTCTGATAGACAAACTAAATAGGAGCATTTTTGTCACCTTGTCTCGAAGCTTCCTCTCCTTCCGTTCCTGTACAGTGGTCAGGTAGTTCACTGCTGCATACTCCAACACGGAGAGGAACACGAATACAAAGCTGACCCACAGGTAGATGTCCACAGCCTTGATGTAGGAGACTCGGGGCATGGAGGCGTTAACACCAGTGATGATTGTAGACATGGTGAGGACAGTTGTACTACCTGGAAAGTTAGTTCAGACATTGAATTTATTAGGTTTTTTTAAGTGTCTTAATCTTTTTTACCCTCTTTGCAGAAGTGGAGGACAAAAGGTGTGCAATATTGGTAATACCATCATATAACTGATGAATTGATTAATTTGACTACTTTTTGTCTTTCTTAAATCTTTTTCTTATTACAAGAAATGGAACTTTGGATAGGAGAAGAAGGAAATGGAATGTAATGGAAATAAAAGTGATGAACAAAAAGAATCAATAAAATAAGATTAAAAATTAAAATTTGGCTTAAATTTTGGTTTCCTTACATAACTACTAATATGATTCGTGACTCACAAGTACACCTTCTTGTTCTCTGTAAAGTTTGGGGAGATTTTACCATATGCTTTCCTTATTACCTCCCCCTATCAGAGTCCTCAGGATTTAACCTTCAACAACAGAGCCATTTTCCTGATAAATATGTTTCACCTCCCCAAGGTAATAATAGTGTTTGCCTCACATTTGCTAACAGGGCTAGAAATGTTTCAGAATGTAGATTTAGACGTGAGAAGCTTTTAATATGCATTTGAATATTATCTTTCAGTCTCATTCATCTTATATCTGATAGTCTATTGAAGGATGTGTGAATCACTAAGGGAATGGCAAGTTTAATACTTTAAACTTTTTTCTCTCATTTATTTTCCTCAAGTTTTATGTTTCACTATGTCTCAGTAGAGTCATAACTCACAGTTTATACAAGTTGGGCAAAAACTCCATAAAATGCCTCTGGGGAGGAGTTGACATGTTTTTTCATACAGTGGATAACTGACAATATTACTCTGAACTTGTTGAATTATCTCTTACCCAGTGAAACTCTGGCGGGCACAGCTCTATGATCAATCCAGAAGGATACCCAGGATAGCATGACCATCAGGGTAGCAGGGAAATAGGTTTGAAGCAAGAAGAAGAAGATGTGGCGACGTAAGGTAAAGTTAATGTACAGTCGATTGTACCATCCTGTTAAACCAGAAAAAATAATATATTAAGGTATGATTTGAGGCAAAAAAAAAAAACCTAGTGATATTTCCTAACATAGCCTTTCATTCCCAAATTTCTCACTTCAACAGATTTTAAAATATATGTATTTATATACTTCATGAATGAATGAAGCATTCATATATTTTTTAAATTCCATTGAAAATTATGTGTATAGTTGTAAGGACAACTGGAAGTGTACATCTAATAGATTTTTAATTCTAGACTTCAGTATAAATACAGACATAAATATAGATATAAATTAGGATTTCAGAGATTGATAAGCAGATATAGAAATTATTTGTTTAATATAGATTTAAGTCAATTAAATCACAAGTCAAAAAAATAGATATATAGGTATTTCAAAGAAGTCAAAACAATTCTTAATATAAACTTATAGCTGCCTTTCATAAATCTATTAACTCAATCTATATTATCTAACTCTATATAATACCAGCAAGGAATATGTTAAATTGGAAATGTCAGGTTAGCTTAAGAAAGAAAACAATACTACATGCTCACAATCACAAACCATTGAGACCTTAATCTCTACTGTCTAGTGCAACTAGCTTAGATAGAGTCAAGAAATCTGGACTCTGATACTTGACTAATTCAGAAAGTGATTTAAAGCCAAACTATTAATCTATATACAAATTGTAGAAGGATTGGGGGAGTTGATAGAATGGCTTTATCCTGGGTCTATAACCAGCTCATAATCTGACACTGAGAAAAATCTTTCTCTAAAAAATGAAGAAATAACAAATGTCACTAAACATCAATGAATCTCAGAGATGGAAGATACCTCAAAGATTACTTTATACCTGAACAAGAATCTCTCTTCAATATTTCCATTGAACAGTCATCCAGCCCCAATTGGATAATTCTCCACTAATAGAGAATTCATAACCTCTTGTGTTTCCTTATATTTAGCTGAATTTTTTTCCCTCTGAAACTTTCACTTGCTACTCCAACTTTTTCCCTCTCTAGAGTAAGAAAGAACACTTTCTCTGGGAGGTAGAAGAGTTGGGTTTAAATCCTCTGGGCCTAAAGGATCTATAAAATTAGAAGGTTGCCATTCAGAAGAACAATTTGGAACTATGTCCAAAAGGCAAGCCAACTGTGCATATGCTTTGATCCAGCAATACCACTAGTAGGTCTGTATCCCAAAGGGATCATAAAAAACGGAAAAAAGAACCTATGCATGCAAAAGTATTTGTGGCAGCTCTTTTTGTGGTAACAAAAAATTAGAAATCGAGGGAATGTCCATCAATTTAGGAATGGCTGAACAAAAAAGTAGTAATAGAATACTATTGTACCATAGGAAATAATGAGCAGGAGAATTTCAGAAAAACCTGGAAAGACTTGCATGAACTGAAGCTGAGTAAAGTGAACAGAACCAAAAGAACATTGTATACAGGAACAGCAACATTGTATGATGATCAATTATGAATGACTTAGCTCTTCTCAGCAAAATTAGGAGGTTTGACTAGGCAGCCTCTAAAGTGTCTTCTGGGCTTTAAAATTATGATTCTAAATCTAATCCTTTGTATAACATCCTTTCAAAGAAAGTATCCAACTCATTGGAGTGGAAATGCGAGAAGGCGGGGAAATAGAATAATTCACCAATTAGTAGTTGTAAGAAAGTGATAAGATATTAGTTATTAAACTGTTGGGTGAAAATGTTGGTCCTGAGGAGAGGTAGCATGTGTACAGAAGGCAGAATCTATAAAAGCATATCTAACACATTTTTAAATGGGTTTACATTATTTTATGCTTGTTATCTTTCAGTACTGGGCTGGTCGTTTGAGGGCTCAAGAGATAGATAAAGTATGGTCCCTACCCTCAAAAAGCTTAAGGAAAAAAGAAATATATATATATATATATACATATATATATATATATAAATTAAGAAACAATGAAAGACCTTCTTAATTAAGAGAAACTGTATGATATTGGGAATAGAGAGTCAGCCTTAGAGCCAGGAAGATTTCAGTTCAAGTCCGGCTGTATGACCCTGGACAAAACAACCTTTCAGAGTTCTAGGCAGCTTTGTAAAATGAGAAGTTGCAGAGAAAGTACCAATCTGCATTGGTGGAGGGAGTTTGCTCACTTTAGAATCATTTTGATAATTTATATGACACTATATGTTAAGCACTGTACTAAGCACTTTATAATTGTTTCATTTAATCCTCACAACAATCTTACAAGATAGAGGCTATTATTATCCCCATTTTACAGATGAAGAAATTAAGGCACACAGAGGTTAATCGACCAGGGTCACAGTTGATTAGTATCTGAGGCTGGAATTAACTTAGACTTCAAGTTGTAGCTACTGTGCCACCTAACTGCTTCATTCCACCTATAATGAAATACTTTAAACATTCATTACATAATGTTTATAATGAAATCACAGGTCTAGTCCTTGTCCATTAAGCATCATAGACAATAAGTGCTGTAGGAGAAGGATAATGTGAATCTTCTGAAGCAGATGGGGAAGGCTTCATGAAAGAAAGGGACTTTTGAGCTGAGGAAGTAGAGAGGAGAAGGAGAACATTACAGGCAGGTAGTTGCAAAGTTATGAGCTAGGAATAAGTCTGGTGCATTCAGGGGGAAATGATTAGAATGTAGGGTTCCTTTGGAAAAGTAGCAAGTGTGTTATGGAGACAAACAGAGCAAAATCATAACTAGGAATTCCAACACCTGAAACAAATTCAGTTGGAGCATGAAATATACCTCATATATTTTCTTATGACCTTCTCCAAATTCCAATAGTCCAAGACCTCATTATACAACCTTCAACTGAGGCAGATCTTCTCCCCACCCAATATTACTGGGAGAGGAAGTCAATGGAATACTTGAAAGGGCAAGAACATATAAGTAAAGGAACTCCTAGATGTCAGTGCCTGAAGCAAAGTCTCAATCACCATGCTTAGTTATATTTTTAATTGCATGCTACAGTGTTTGTTCAAACATAGGAAGTAATTTTAATGAGGGTTAGTATGGAAGCAACTAGGTAGCACAGTGGATAGAGTGCCGGACCTAGAATCAGGAAGACTTGCATTCAAATCCAGCCTCAGACATTTACTACCTAGACAAGTCTTATCCCTGTTTGCCTCAGTTCCTCATTTGTAAAATGAGCTGGAGAAAGAAAACCTGACCAGTATTCTTGCCAAGAAAATCCCAAAAGGAGTCACTAAGAATTCAATCTGATTGTAAATGCCTCAACAACAAGAAGAATGGAGGTTAATATGAGATTATACACCAGCAAGTGAGTGAACCTAAGGTACATTCCAGGGAGCATTTATCCTTCATCCTTTATTCCATAAAGTCAATTCATTCTAATTATTCCTCCTTTTTCCCATTCATTCAGAATGGGTAGCACTGAAGTAAATGGATTCAGTGATCTCTGTTACTTTATGGCTTGGTTTTCTGTGACTCTATGAAATCCCACTAAACCTTGGATTTTCATGGTGCCTTTTCTTGGAGGGAGGGAATGCTCCCTTTACGAACTATCCTGATACTCTTGTCTTAGTGCTAAAGTGCCAGAGGTGATAGTTGCCTTAGAAACATGAGGATCAAATCCAGAGACTTTAAAAATGGGCATCAAGTGTTCCAAAAGAGGCCATTGAGATAACAACTACTGGGTCACCACTGTGATGGCAGGCTCATCTGGGTGGTATAGAGTAACTTATTTAAAAAGAAAAACAAGCCAAACATACTACATTTGAGACCACTGAAAACCCTCAATGAAAGGTTACTGAAATAGAGAAGATCAAAAAAAAAAAAAAAAAAGCTCTATGATGCAGTGGAGATCTCAAAAGAGTACTGTTATGGTTTGGGCTTACTAAGAATAGACCAGGAAAGCGTATCATATACCAGAGTGAAAGTGCCACAGAGGGACACTGAAGATGAGCCATCTCTACACAAGATAAAAATGGGAGATTATGGGGAGGGAGAGAGACAGGAAGAGAATGAAACTGTTCCTTGCTTCTTATCCCCAAGTCAGCTTTTAACCATTGTGTCTAACTGTAGCTGCCTTCAATCTGTAGAATTGCTACAGAATTCTCAGAAGGCCAGATGGCTGCTTGGGGGGAATGGTGTAGATGGGAATCCTATACAGGAGAAGTTTAGATTAGATGGCCTTTGCAGTCCTTCTAATTCTGATATTTTATAATTCTATTTAAAAAAAGAGATTAAAGAGAAAAAGTGAAAGGGGCATTTTGGAACAATTAACTGCATTCTCCTCCAAAGTAGAAACAAGGATTCAGTCATTAAAAAAAAAAAAAAGAGTATCCCAGAGTACCTGGGATAAAGTGACAGATTTTGTTTCATTAATGGTAATTCTGTCCCCCGAGGTACTCACATATCTTCAGTAACAAGCAATATTCAGTGAATTGTAGTCTGATTTGAAATGTCATGGGACCACAGATTCAGAGTTGGAACAGACTTCAGAGGATGTTTATTCCCACCTGCCTCCATTCCTCATTTTACAGATAAGGAAACAGTCTCAGAGAGATGACATTATTCTCAAGATGACATAGCAGAAAGTGAGAAAGCAGGAATTTGAACCCATGCCCTCTGATTCCAAATGCAGGGGTCTTTCTACTACACTCACCACACTTTCGCAGGGATTATGTTTACACAGTTTCTGCCTATTTTACACATTTTAACTTTCTCTGGAACCAATATTTTCACCCAAAAGCAAAATATGCTGGAGCCAGCTCAGGTCAGCTTGCAATAGCACAACTGCTAAATTTTCTTTTTTTCTTTAGAGGCAATCAGGGTTAAGTGACTTGCCCAGAATCACACAGCAAGTAAATGTCTGAGGCTACATTTGAACTTAGGTCCATCGGACCTATCTATTGTGCCATCTTATTGGCCCTAATTGTTAAATTTTCAATGTGAGCATTTATATCTTATTAATGCTATAAATCAGGAATTGATTGGTTGTTTCGTTGATTGTCTACAAGGAAAAGTGCTGGAGAAAGTGTTATTAATGTAGGTTCAACTTAAAAGTGTGTTATTTGTACTATTTTCTCCCTATGACAGTTGTTTGTTAAACTTTTACCAGCACATTCCTACCAAAAGTTTAATAATTATACTGACTTTTAAATACCATTTTATGTTATTTATTATTAACATCAATTTATTTATTCATTAGTGTTTAATTAACTTTGATGTTAATTATTATTACATTATTAATTTATTGCTATTTAACATTACCTTATTTAAGCCTCATAACAACTCAGTGAAATAGGAAATATAAATATTTTTATCTCTATTTTGTTGATAAAAACAGACTAAGTTACATAAAGTAGTGGAGGTATACTAAGTAGAACAGTGGGATAGAGCACTTGGCTTGAAGTCGAACAGCTGAATTCAAGTGTGATCTCAAACACTTACTAGCTGTGGGACCCTATAAAATGGGTATAATATCCTATTTATGGAAGAGCCAAGAGGTCAGTGTCACTGGATTGAAGAGTGGGTGTTGGGGAGTAAAATGAAAGAAGACTGGTAATGTAGGAGGAGGTTAGGTTATGAAAGGCTCTGAATGCCAAACAGAGCATTTTGTATTTGCTCCTGGAGGCAAAAAGGAGTCACTGGAGTTTATAGTATGTGTGTGTGTGTGTGTGTGTGTGTTTGTGTGTTTGTGTGTGTATTTATTGGGGGGGGAGGTGAGTGACATAATTAAGCCTGTATTTTAAGATAACTACTTTGGGGACTAAATGAAGGTTAGATTGAAATGGGAAAAGAATTGAGGCACCTACCACTAGGCTACTGCCCAGCTTTTTTCTTTTAAAAAAATATTTATTAGTTTTTGATATTTACTTTTATAAGATTATGATTTCCATTTTTTCCTTCTCTCCTCAAGAAGCAATCAATCTGATATAGGTTATATATGTACAATCATATTAAACATATTTCCAATTAATCATGGTGTGAAAAAAAGAATTAGAACAAAAGGGAAAAAAAATGATAAAAAAAAGTGAAAATAGTATGCTTCAATCTACATTCAAATGTAGTTCTTTTTTTCTGGATATATATCCATCTTCCTAACCTGTGGGTTGTGCCCATTTGGGATCTCTTAATTGAATGTGGGGATCCTGAAATTATGATTTATTATCAGTAAATGTTTGATTTGTATGCCTATTTTATATATCTATATATCTGGGGTCACATAAAAATTTTTCAGGAGAAAAGAAGTCTCAAGTGGAAGAAGTTTAAGAAATCCTACAAGACTACTGCAATAACCAAGACATGAGGTGATGACAGTCTGCACTACAGTGGACTGAAAGTAGGGAGGAACTTTAGCTCTATTCCAATTCCTCTCATTTTAGAGATGAGAAAACTGAATCACAGGTAAATTTAGTGACTTTCCCAGAGTCACTTGGAAAGGTAATAATAGATGGAGAGTGTGACTTCTTACTGAGGTTCTTTCCCTCTAGGTCTAGTATTCATTCCTCCTAATAAAGTTTCTCTGTGTTTGTTACTCTCAGGCCAGGAAGGGCTGATTGAGCTTAGCGTGGTGATAGTGAATACCACAATCAAGAAAGAGCTAACAAGATTTTAGGACATCTCAGGCATCTCAAACTGCAGAAAGTCACCTCCATGTTGTTTTACAGAGGTAAACTAGGCAATCACATCTTTCTCTTGTAGCCTTCTGAGCAAGGACAAAAGTATAATACCTGTACTGCTGTAGAAAGCCAGTCTGGATGTTGTGTGAAACTTGTGAATCAGAAACTGTGACAGAGAAATCTTTTCATCTGTTTTCAGAGATTCATCCCCATTTTTCCAGTACAACATCAGATCTTCATCTGTGTATGCATCTTAGAGAGCGAGCAGGGAAGAAAGGGAATTTATTTTTAAATCAGAATTACACAAGAGACAAAACACAGCCCAATCTTGAACTAAACAGTGCTTCTTGCTGGCAGATGACACTAAACTAGTAGAGGTGAAAAAGTCTCAAAAGGCACTGAAGTCTTAAGGTGAAGGAAGACTTGTAATACAAGATAAGGGAACCACTTACAGCTTTCTAACTCCAAAGAGCATGTCTGTGAGTCCAAGGGAAAGTGACTGAAGTCCATGTTGCACATTGCAGTGACTGTAATCCTAGAGAATTAAAAAAAGGAATTTTTTTTAAGAGAATTGGGATTTTGTTTTGTTTTTTAACTTTTATCCTGGAAAGAACAAGGAGGATCATGGGGGAGAAAGGCCATTTCTTTCCTACTTTCTTAAAGAATTTCAAAACCCAGTACATATATTACAGCGATTCGCAGATCTAAGAGTATTAAAACCATATACACAAACCTATTAATGAAATAATTGGCCATGGTCTGTGGGTCTTTACCACTAACTTACCATGTCATTTGGAGTAAGTGCTTACTCATGCACATTCCTTATTCTCCCAGAATCACAGAATTTAAAAATGAAATAGGATCTCAAAGGCCACACCATACACAAAAGACTTATCCACTGCATTTTAGGAAAGGCATTTCCACTACATCATATACTCTGTGTACATTATAGAGGTCTTCTTATTGAAGACTTCTAAGAAGAGGGAATCCACCATTTCTTCATAGGAGCCCATTCTACTTTTGACCTGGTTTAACTAAAACTTAAGGAGACAGCTGGGTTGGTACAGTGAATAGAATACTAGGTCTTCCTGAATTCAAATCTAGCTTCACTTATCTAGCTGTGTGATGTGGGACAAGTCACTTAACCCTGTTTACCTCATTTCCTCATCTGTAAAATGAGTTGAAGAAGGAAATGGAAAATTACTCTAATATCTTTGCCAAGAAAGCCCCAAATTGGGTCACAAAGAGTTATACATAACTAACAACAAAAATTAAGAAGTTTTTCGTTGCATTAAATTTAAATTTGCCCCTTTACATCTTCTACTCTTCAATTAAATAGAATAAATCTAATCCTTCCTCCACACAAGAGGCCTTCAAATGCTTACCAGCCATGCAGTGCCCCCCTGAGTTTTCTTATCCCCATGCTAAACCTTCCCAGGTCCTTCAATTGATCCTCATAAGAAATAGACTTAAAATTATTCATCTTCTTATTTCTCCTTAGTCACAAAATGAAAATTAGGACCTATGTTGAGCCTATGATTTCAAAGCTAAGCATTAAACACCTTAACTATTAAGTGGCCTTCTCAGAGTCACAAAGCTAATAAGTCTCAGAATTAGGATCCGAACCCAGATCTTTCCCACTCCATTCCTACTTAGCTAGCACACTATTCACTACAAAATGCTACTTCTCTCTAAATAGAAGGTTAAAAAAAAGCCACACCATGCACCTGCAGGAATGGTTTGCCTCTGGATCTGCCTGGTTCTTCCAGAATTCTCTGAATATCTCCTATGGTTAACCTGTGAAAAGTGCCAATTGTTCACAACAATGGTCTATTCATCTTGGTACTCTGACTCCAACAATGGTACCAAAGGGGGAGAAGATAGACTTGTTCTCCATAACTTCAATTTCAAAATAATGGAAATATGCTATCATAGTGTACACTCTGCTATTTATTTTCCTCAACATTTCTTATTTCCTGATTCCTTTTCCCCTCAAACATAAAAAGGCCAAGGAGTTAGCTAGAGATAAGCAAAAATTTAAGTCAGGACAAAGAGCCAGAAGTCTGTCTGAATGTTAGGAAATTTGCTCACTTTAAGCTATTGTAATTGTCAAAAAATTTTTCTTCTGAGATAATAGAGAAAATAGAGAAAGGAACTACATAGAAAAAAATGAGCTAAATTATAACAAAGTGTGTGGTTAATTAAATGTTCAAAGAGAAAGGGATAAGGAGGAGAAAGTAGTAACTGGAGAAAAGACAATATCCTAAAGCAATTTCTCCTTCCTTTCTCCAGTCTACCCCCTATCTAGCAGAGAGATGGGAGAAAAAAAGTCATTCTCTATTCATCACAGTTACTGCCACCAGTGTTACATTATGGACTTTACTTTAATAACCTTGCACAGATTTACCCAATTTCCTTGAATTAAATTCATTTTTCTTGTCTGCATCTCTCTGGCTTATCCAGAAACCACTTTGGCTTACATGACTTTTTCTCTGAAATCTGGCCAGTTCTCTAATCACGAGGAGATTTTGCTGATCACCTCAGCAGGACTTTAATATCTTGAAGGCCACAGCACCTAAGCAGAACTCCAGATAGTACCTATTGGAAAAACACACTTGGATGGGTGCCTTACCTCATGCTGTAAAGAACATGACCATCTGGGAATACCCTCAGCATGATGTTATCAGTTGTAGTGTCATGAGTGAATGATCTTTTGGAATGGACAAAGAAGACATCAGGGACCCAAATTTTCTTCACTAGCCTCCCATCAAATGTCATGCTCTTATTAGTGGTACTGGGAAATGAGAGCCGTTCATCCTTCCAATAATGCCTCAGGTAGAGAGTCATTGTAAAATCCTGCAGGAAGAAGAAAGAAAGGACACTAGGTAATGACTTCAATCCAAGTAAACAAGCATTTATTAAGTGCCTACTCTGCCAAGAACTACGCTAAATGTTGTGAATACAGACAGAAACGCAACAGATGCTGTCCTCAGAGACCTGGCATTCTACTGAAGAGATACATGTGATACAGAGGAATAAAAACAAACAAAATAATACAAAATAATTTCAAGAGATAGACAGCACTACTAGTTATGGAATCAGAAAAGGCCTGTAGGAGTTCTGGGCTTTGAAGAAAATTAGGGATTCAGAAAGACTCATTTTAATGAATTTGACCTCAGACACTTACTAACTCTGTGATTCTAGGCAAATCACGTGATCCCATTTGCCTCAGTTTCCTCATCTGCAAAATGAACTGGAGAAAGAAATGGTAAGTTATTCCAGTTTCTTTGCCAAGAAAACTGCACAAGGTCACAAAGAGTTGGATATGACCAAAATGACTCAACAACCACAATAAAAGATTTAGTATTGGTGTTCCTGAACTTACAAATAACCCATCAGCCTCCCTGTGTTTTAAGAACATCCTAAAAAGTATGACCCTAGAAGCATGACTTCTAGTTATATAGAATTCTGGCATGCAACAATATGGGACAAGAGTGTTTCTTTCCATGGGACAGTTCCAAGGCCAAAAAAAAAAAGAGCTACTCCAGATCCAACAGGAAGAAGTTGAGAGTGTGAGAAATCAACAAATTACTTGAAAAATATTTTTAAAAGGAAAAATGTGCACTTATGAACCAAAAGATTGTCTGACAATGAACACAATAGAGTTGACCTTATTTCCCCTTAGGAAGAATAGTCAGTTGCCTACTTAGTGTGATTTTAGATGCTTTAAATAGAGATCCACACTCTTGCCCCCTAAATATCTCCTTCCTAAAATGTTTGAATAAATATTTGAATAAACAAAAGTCCTTTATCACCCAACCCTAACTTTTTTTTTTAGCCTTATTACACAATAATTCCTGCTCTTGTACTCTAGAGTTTAGCCAAACTGGACTTCTGGGTGTTCCTCACACATAGCATTCAATCTCTTATCTTTGTGCCGTTGCTCTGGCTGTGTCTCCTGCCTGGAATATACTTTCTCCTCAAATGACCCTTTTAGAATCCCTAATTTCCTTCAAGGTTCTGTTTAAGTGTCACCTGCCTTTCCTGACCTACTCTTCCCCAAATTATTTTATCTATATCTATATATTTTATTATCCCTATATCTATATTCTATCTATATCTATATCTATTTTGTATATTCCTATATATGTACATGTTATAATCACGTTAGACTGAAAGCTATTCAAGGGCAGAAGATGACTCTTTTTAGGTATATTCAATTACTCCTTACAGTTCTTTGACTTCCCAACAGAAGTCATTTCTGGTGTTATTGATCACAGACCACCTTATAAGTGAACCATACATTAGTTGTGGGATCTTCTATTCTAGAGGACTGGATCCAGGTTTGGGTGTGGTGAGATCAGCCCAAAGATTATGCTATAGTCCACGTGAGTTGCTTCTAAGGGGCCAGAAATATACCTTTACTCCCCAGAAAGCAGGCTGATATTAGGCCTGTTAAACAAGAATTCCAACCACTGAACATATGTCTATTCCTGAGCTCCCAAAATGACGAAGATTGAAAAATAAAGTCAGACCAGGCCCAGCTCCAACACACTTTCCCCAGCTTAAGGTAAGAGACTAAACTACGGTATTACAATTGGCTTGGCACTTTGAACTCTAGCTTTCTACAGACCTTTAGGCCTATGCCTTTTATACCTCTCCCAAACATGTACTATGTTTTTTCCTGGATGGGGAGGGAATTAATCAGCTAGCACCAGGCCATGCAAAAATCTCTACACCGAATGAGAGGACAGCAAGCAGAGCCTTCAACAGACAAAAAGCTCTAAACTTGCTTTGAATAAAAGCAAGAGCTCAGGCTCATATGGGGCTTACAAAGAGTTTCCTTCCTTGCAATGCTGTGAGTTACCTGTAAAATTGATAATTGACATCCCACTTTATTTTCTATTGTTTATTAATAATTGATTGAAGTATTGATTAAGAATTACATCAATCTAATCACTAGAATCAATATTTATGGATCAAACTTAGACTTGATTATGCATGCCTCTAAGGTAAAGTTTGTAAGAGTTTAACTTCCCTATACATCTAGGCTACAGCCTGACTACAAAGACTCAATCTGTAAGATTTTGCTCACCAAGGAGGAGGAAGAGGGGAGAAAAGGGAAAAGTTAACCTGGTGGTAGTATGTTTGCCCACCACAAGACTTTTCAAGGTATTATGAGCCAGTTCCGTTTTTCCCTATTGCCCTGGGTCCTGGAATCAAGCTAAATGTAAGCTCACTCTTCATCTTCATGGTAAACCAATCATAGTCTCAGTTTAATTTGCCTCACTAGTACCTTATGTAACCAATTGTATTAAAGAGTTCTGCCTGTTAGAGGGGTGCTTGGCTTTTAAGGGACCTTGAATCTCTTTTACTGGAAATTGCTAGTCTCACTTAATTGTGCCTCAGTTTCTCTTTATTGCAGATTTTTATTGTGACATATGTTGTTCAAGGAGATAGGAAGCATGGTACAATTGAAGGAGCCTTGGCTCTGTAATTATAATCACATAATCAACAAGCATCTCTTATGCATTTACAATGTGCCAGAAATGGTGCTAAGTGCTTAAGATCCAAAAAAAAAAAAAAAAAAAAGGCAAAAGACAGTCCCTGATCTCTAGAAACTAAGTCTAATGCAGAGAGATAAAATGAAAATAACTCCATACAAACAAAATAGATACATGAAAAATTGGAGAAAATCAACAGAGGGAACATGCTAGCATTAAGGATAACTAGGGAAAGGCTTCTTATAGAAGATGAAACCAGCTGGAATTAGAAAGAATCCAGGGAAGCATGAAGGCAAAGATGAAAGGGAGAGAGTTTCAAGCCTGGGGGACAGACAGTGAAATGTTTACAACAGGGAAATGGAAATCAGTGGAGGCACTCTGTATGAAAAGCCCTGGGTTCAAATGTATGTTTTGACATTCACTACCTGTGTGATTTTGAACAAGTCCCTTTTCATCTCTGGGTCTTAGTTTCCTATCCAAAAAGTGCAGAGGTTGAAGGAGATGATCTCTTAAATACCTCATGATTCTAATTCCTATCCTTATTTTACAGATGAGGAAACTGAGGCTTAGGGAGATTAAAAGACTTGTGTCAATGGCAGAGTGAAATCTGAGATTTCTGATTTCAAATTCAGTATCCTCTTCATTATATTATATTTGTTCCCTGCCCAGATACCCAATTTGGACAAATGGTGGTGCTGTCTCCAGTTACATAGTCCTTTTTTTTTCATTTTATTAAAACCTTTTATTTGCAAAACATATGCATAGGTAATCTTTCAACATTGACCCTTGCAAAGCTTTCTGTTACAAAAATTTTCCCCCTAGCCTCCACCCCTCCCCTAGATGGCAGGAAGTCTAATACATGTTAATTATGTTAAAATACTTGACAAATCGACTGTGTATACATATTTTTACAGTTATCTTTCTGTGCAAGAAAAATCGGATCTACAAGAAAAAAAAACACCAGAGAAGGGAAACATAACGCAAGTAAACATCAATAGAGAGCATGAAAATGTTATGTTGTGGTCCACATTTCATATCCCTCTCTGAGTGTATATGGCTTTCATCACTCAACAACTGGAACTGGTTTGAAACATTTCATTGTTGAAGAGAGCTATGTCCTTCAGAACGAATCATCGTATAGTCTTGTTGCTGTGTATAATGTTCTCCTGGTTCTGCTCACTTCACTCAGCATCAGTTCATGCAAGTCTCTCCAGGCCTCTGAAATAATCCTGCTGGTCATTTCTTACAGAACAATAATATTCCATAACATTCATATACCATAATTTGTTCAGCCACTCTCCAATTGATGGGCATCCCTTCAGTTTCCAGTTTCTAGCCACTACAAAAAGGGCTGCCACAAACATTCTTGCACAGGTGGGTCCCTTTCCCTCCTCTAAGATCTCTTTGGGATATAGGCTCAATAGAAACACTGCTGGGTCAAAGGGTATGCACTGTTTGATAACTCTTTGAGCATAGCTCCAAATTGCTCTCCAGAATGGTTGGATCCGTTCACAGTTCCACCAACAATGCATCAGTGTCCCAGTTTTCCCACATCCCCTCCAACATTTGTAATTATCTTTTCCTGTCATCTTAGCCAATCTGACAGGTTACAGTCCTTTCTGATCCTCATTGGAGCATTAGATTGTTCACTGACCATACAAGACTAGCCTCATGTTATAGTTACATACCATATCCACCTCCGAGATACTGTCCAAGCTTTCCACCTGCACATCCATACCAACAGGAATTGCGGGGCCTGCAGAATAACAAAACCAAACTGTTTAAGGACTAATCTTTTATAACCATGTACCATACTCATTGAGTGGCTTTCTCTACTAACATTTCTGGTGTGTAGATGAATCTATAGCCATTTACTGTTGGACTTAAGTTCTGTCACTTTTTTTTCAAGTGAGGAAAAATATAATTTGTGGTAAAATTCAATTTGTAGTTAACAAACAATGGATATTCCAGATGGGCAGAGTGCCTTTTGGAATTCCTTATTTTCATCTTGACCCTTTATAAATTCTGTCCCTATTTCCCCATAATCCTTTTCAGGGGCAGCCAAATTCTCACAAGGCTCAGAGAAGTCTCCTTTCTTTCTACCTTCTGGTGTACAAATATAGATCAAACTTGGGATCTCAGCAGACCCACACTTTGGTATCAACTACTGTTTATGTTACTTAGTGGGGATACTTCACTGAACTTTAGTTAAATCTCCCCAGGGCCCTGGAGTTGATGGCTGATCATTGAGACCAATCTTGAAGCCAGTGGGATACCAATCTACAAACTGAATGGTTTGTTTGGTCTTAATCATGAAAATGACAGCATTATTGGATAGAGGGTGTATAACAGGTCATGCATTTATTTTGACATGAGTCTTCACCATCTGTTTGCAGGGCTCAAAGCAGTCACTGGAGAGCTCAGCTACTGAGAAGAGCTCATGGCAGACCTTAGCAGATAATGGATGGGTATGTGATCAGGGGAAGTGTATTTGGGGACAAGGCAAGGGGTTGATCTGGAACTCTGTGAAGTACACATTGAGAACTCCACAAAAGTGCAGAGAAGCATGAAGTAGGAAATGATCTACCTAATTAAGGTTGGTACACAGGGAGTGGCTGATATCTAGGTTACAGCAGCAGATGTCATAGATGGCTTCACTGTTTACTATGAAAACACAATATGATTGCTCCAATGTGGTATGGGGGTCAGGGTGGAGTTGCAGACCTTATAATAACTGGGAAGATGGTAAAATTCAGCTTAGACTTCTTGTCACAATCAACAAAGAGCCTCTCCCTCAGCAGGAACTGAAGTCTGAGCCTGTGCGACACCCAAAGCTATGAAATAGCAAGAAATTCTCATATCCTCAGAAAGATCAGTGGATTGGACCTCGAGGACCTGGACTTAAAATCCTGACCCTGCAAATACTACCTTTAACCCTTCATGTACCTCATTTTCCTTATTTGGAAAAGAAGGGTGAACTAAATGACTTTGACAGTCCCAGCTCAAATTCTATTAATTCTATGATCTTGTGATCGGCTAGATGGCGCAGTGGATAGAGAATTAGGCCCAGAGTTGGGATAAACCTGAGTTCAAATCCAGTCTCAGACACTTACTAGCTGAGTGACCCTCAGCAAGCCATTTAACCCCAATTGGTTCCCCCAAAAGAAAAATGATCTTGCTCTTATTTTATTAAATTATTACTCAAAGGTGCTCTTTTATGTATTTTCAATATCATGGTAGAAAGGGGAAGTAAATGGTAAAGCTGGAAAAGGGAAAGAGAAAGTAATAAGCATTTATTAAGTGTCTACTATGTTCTAGGCACTGTGTTAAGTGCTTTACAAAATAACCTGTTTAGAACAAGAAGGGATCTTCTTGTTGTGTTGTTGCTCAGTCATTTTCAGTCATGTCCAACTCTATTTGACCCCATATAGGTTTGTTTGGGGGTTTTTTGTTGTTTTTTTTTTTTTTTTGGCAAAGATACTGGAGTGATTTGCCATTCCTTCTTCAGCTCATTTGACAGAGGAGCAAATTGAGGCAAACAGCATCAGGTGACTTGCCCAGGATCACACAGATAGTAAGTGTCTAAAGTCAAATTTAAACTCCTGACTCCAAGTCCCGAACTCTTATCGACTGCACCACAAAATTACATAACTTGTCCAAGGTCACACCAGGATCTGAATCTGACCTCCAAACCTAATGTTCTTTTCATCACACCATGCTTACAGTCATGTTGTTTATGGACAAGGCACAGAGATATACATGGTAACGGACACTGTGCAAGTTGTTCATACTCTGTGTGAAGCCTGTCCCAATTTATTTGCCCCTTTCCCTCCATGACCAGATTTGCTACCTACTACGACTTCCCATATAACCAAGATAAAATAATAAGTGTATAAATCTAGAGCAAGGACACTTTTCACAAACCAAACAGAAACTCAAGATCATTTTAAAAATTAGAACTTAGTCCAAGCCTCTCACATTACAGATGAGGAAATTGAGATCAAAATAGACATACTCACGCTAAATTTTTCTCTGTTGGCTCTGGGCATAAGGACTTGGTGTCCCTTCTTCTTCCCTTTCAAATAAACATTGTGATGTTGTAAAAAGATCCCTTCTAGATCAAAATCTATGATGTTTTAAATTTTGATGGTGTCGCAATTGGGACTTAACAAATGGACAATTAACAATGGGGAAACTCTGCACACGATAACATTATTTAATAGCAGGGGTATTAAATTAAAGGGGTATTAATAGCAGGTACCTGTCAACAAATGGGTCAATGTCTTACCTTCATTTATACCAAGCAAGAAGACAAGTCCCCTTATATAGGTTTTGGGGGAGTATAGAGCAAAGAACAGAATAGAGTAAATGACATCATAGGATTCAGTACAATATGTTTGATTACAAAACTGAGGTTCACTGAACAGAATGATTGGTTGGAAGTTTGGTAATGGGGGCTATCAATGACCCACACACACACTTCTTTCATGAGACTAAGAAGTTCTCATTGTTTGAGTCTAAGTGAAAGCATCTCTGACTTTTGGAAGGACAGATTAGTAAAGATACCAGGTCTGAGTCCCTTTCTTTCACACACATTTCTCAAGCTTAGCAAAATTCCTTGAGGCAAAAAGTAGGTTTTTAAACTTAACCTATAGCAGACCAGTTGAACTCTGAACTAAGTTCAGAGATAATGAACTATGGCTTAAGCTATAAACAAGACAAAATCAATTAACTGTAAATAGAATCGATATGAAAATGATATATCAATCAATCTTCTCAATGGTATAAAAGAAAACACAAAGTCTCTATCCTTAAGGCCCTAAAGATCCAGTGATATGAAAAATTACACATGGAAAGCAGGGCACAGGAGAATTATAATGAGGAAAATCCGGAATCAAGCATATAAAAGACTGCAACAAGTCCTCCATTTTAATTATTCAAAGAACATGAAACTTGGGTGTCCAACTCAAGGATGTTTGTTCAAATATTTGATTCAGAATAGCTAAGATGAAAAATCAAGGATCCAAGAGAAGCTTGGGTTTTAGGAATACATGTACTGTCACCTCTGGATTTATACCCAACAAGCAGTTACAAAGACTGAATCTTAAATACAGGCTTAGGATTCTTAAAGTCAAGAGAGTTTTAGGCTTGTCATGAAAATCCAACCAAATATTAGGTGCAAAGTCAGAAATCCTTAATTAGTCTTCCCATTCCACAGGGAATAAGTCAGTGAATACTTTGGTAGAGTTCAGGAATGGGATACCATAAAAAACAGTAAATTTGTTACCTGTTTCCTAGGACTATAGATGTGCAGTTAGAAAAGCAAGGTCAAACAGGGTCTTATGTATCACTTAGTCTAATCCTTTCATTTTATAGATAAGGAAGCCAAATCCTACAAAGGTGAAGCAATTTGCCCAATATCCTGTAAATATGCAGAAAAGCTAGGATTTGCATCTGGGTTCTATAACATCAATGATAGGGCTCTTCTTGTTGTTCTTCAGTTATTTCAGCCATGTCTGACTCTTTGTGATCACATTAGGAATTTTCTTGGCAAAGATACTAGAGTAGTTTGCCATTTCCTTCTCCAGCTCATTTTACAGATGAAGAAATTGAGGTAAATAGAGTTAAATGACTTGGTCAGGGTCACATAACTAATAAATGTCCGAGTTCTGAGTTGAACTCAGGAAGATGAGTCTTTTGGACTGCTTTATCAGTGTGTTATTTAACTGTCCCAGAGCTCATTTCACTGCTTAGTAATAGAAACTAAATGCTTACTACATGCCTAGCATTATGCTAAGCAGCATGGAGGTTACAAAGAAATACAATCCATAGGGTCCAAAACCAGCAAACAGAATTGCCTGTTGAAATGCAGCCCTGGGTCATGCCCAGTGAAAAAACATAACTATTTACTAGCTCTGTGGCATTAGGCAAATTACTTTACCTCTCAGAAGGCTTTCAGAGAAAGTAGTTTTGTTTGCCAAAGAGTTGCTAGAAATTTGCTAATTGCTACTCAAGTTGGATATTGGGGGAAAATAGTGACAAACAGCTTAGGAAACCTTTGGGGAGAGAGCCCAAGGGAAAATCCAAAAACAAAGATTGGAAAGAAACCCTGTGCCAGGTTACCTACTCCCCCACAATGAACAAATATTTGTCTCAGCATTAGCAGCAAGGGCCACAGAAAACTTAATCTTAATTTTACTAAGTATGGGAGTAGAGGTCAGTGTTCCAATGATGTTCAGAGATTGAACTATGCAGGACTTATCAAAAGTCTTAATGATGTTTTAAGCTACTAAGTTTCAAAACTACACCAAGACCTTTGGGACAACCCTTTTTTGTGCTTTTACCACTGCCAAGAAGCAGCATTAATGTACAAAAAATGCAGGTGTGTCTCTCTATTAGAGGAGAAGGTAAAAGCAGTGGAGAAATGAAGATTTATCAAAGAGAATGATGAGTTCCTTGAAGAAAAAAATTGCTTTAAGAGTTAAACAAACAAGTATTTTATCATAATTAACATGTAGTGGATATCCCGCCATCTAGGGGAGGGGTGGAGACTAGGGGGAAAAAATTTGTAACAGAAAGCTTTGTAAGGGTTAATGTTGAAGAATTACCCATACATATGTTTTGCAAATAAATAAAATAATAATAATAATAAAGAGTTAAAGTGATGAACTTGGTTCTTTTCAACAATGAAGTGGTTCAGGCCAATTCTAATAGATTTGTTATGAGAGAGCCATCTGCATCCAGATAAGAGAACTATGGGAACTGCATGTGGATCATAATATAGTATTTTCACCTTTTTTTGTTGTTGATTACTTTTTTCTTTCTTTCTCATTTTTTTCCTTTTTGATCTGATTTTTCTTGTGCAGCATGATTAATGAAGAAATATGTTTAGAAGAATTGCACATGTTTAACCTACACAGGATTACCTGCTGCCTAGAGAAAGGAAGTGTGGGAAAGGGAGAGAGAAATATGGAACACAAGATTTTGTAGGGATGAATGTTGAAAACTATCTTTGCATACATTTTAAAAATAAAAAGCAATTTTTTAAAAGAGTTAAACAAAGAATAAAATAAATCTGAGGAGGCAAATAAGAAAACAAATTGTTGGAACATGAAAAAATGTATCCCTAAGAAGGAAGAAACATTGGAAGTTTAGGTATCTAGTAGATTTGGGATTCTTCCCATAGAGGCTGTATTCTAGATGCTAAGAACAAATTAACTTCTCATGATTCACAGAAGGCACCATAGGAGCTGAGTTCAGAAAAACTTTCTATCATTGGGACCACTTCCTCCTTGCTTTCCCCTTCTCTTCTTACCCAACCCAAACCACCCAGAATTCAATTATGAGGCAGCTGGATGGTTCAGTAGATAAAGCTGCTGACGCTGAAGTCAAGAAGTCCTGAATTCAAACAGGACTTCAGACACTTAGTAGATGTGTGATGCTGGTCAATTTATTTAATCTTGATCTACTTCAGTTTCCTCAATTACAAAATGGGAATAATAATAGCACCTACCTCTCAATGTTGTTGTGAAGAGCAAATGAGATAGTATTTGTAAAATACCTGGCAAATAGTGTGCACTAAATAAATGCTGGCTATTAGTATTAACTATAATGCTTGGTTACTCAAACTATTTAGATGAGATAGGAGTCATCAAATCTATTTTTTATGAAGAGATTGAGCCTTACCCTCAGTAGGCTTAATCCTCTGCCTTGCTTATTCAAGTCTCCAGACTCTCTTCACTGACATCTGATTTACTGATATAACCTAATGTTATTAGGGACTTGCCATCCTCTCTGCTTTTGTATGCTCAAGACTTCCAAGCTCTGCCCCATAACTGATCTTTCTTTTATGTATTTTCTCCCCAACCTTAAAAGGAGAGACTGTCTCACTTTTAATTTGAACTCCTAGTGCTTAGCATAGTGGCTGGTATCTAGTAAATCTCAATAAATTCTTTTTCTTCCATTCATTTGCTAAATGATGATGAAGATTCGCAGGTTCTGTGAAATGAAAAAATGCATAGTATTGATTACTGAAAAAATCAGCAAGTAGCAGTGCTTGGGGTATCAAACGCAGCCTGAAATAAAGAATAGGAGGATATGCTGACTATAGAATACATCTGAGACACTATAGAGAACATTCTCAGATTTGGCAAACTTACTAATGACCATCTGCTTCTGGTGATTCATATGGGGACAAATGAAATCACCAAAAGGAACCTAGAAAGAAACCTTTACAGATGAAGTCTTGGACAAGAAACCAAAAATTTTAGGGATGCAGGTGGTGTTTCCAAAACTTCTGCTGTGAGCTTCAAAAGGAAAATAAGACACAAAAAGTTAATAATAAACATTCATTAAGTGCAGACTATGTGCCAGGCACTGGGCTACGTATTGAGGATACAGAGAAAGATGAAAGACAGAATCAACAGTTTAATGGAAGAGACAACATGTAAACAAATATGAACAAATGAAAAGTATTACAGGATAAACTGGAGAAGGTATGAGAATTAAGAGATATTGGGAAAGGCTTCCTGTAGAAGGTGGGATTTTAGATGAATTTGAAGGAAACAAGGGAAATTAGGAGATGGAGATGAGAGAGCAAAACATCCAGTGCATCAGGAAGAATGAAAATGCCTGGGATCATGAGATAGTGTGTCTTATACAAGTTAACATCTACTTAGGCAAGTCACTTAACCCCAATTGCCTCAGCAGAAAAAAATAAAAGTAAGTTAACATCTAGTTAATAAAATGGTGGCAGAAAATAGAATTTGGAATTATAGACAAGAGCAAAGGCAATAGAAAAAAATGATCCTGGAGTCAAGTTTAGAATGTACCTAACAAGGACCAAGAAAACTATATTTGCCTAGAAACTTATATATCTAATAAAGAGGGTCTTAAACTAAAAATGAAGGAAAAAGCCAATAATTCACAGGAAACAAAGTCTTTTAAATCCCAAATCAGAAATAATAATTTTACTCATAGTCTCAGATGACCTTATGTAAATGTATAAAGTATATGTAATACACAAAGTTGAACTAAAGATCTTAAAACATAGAGGGTTCGTATTTATTATTTATATTAACTAGGATGTGACATATGACTGGAATTAGAAAAGGTAATAGTCTACTCTATTTGAAAGGAACAAATTTGACATAAAGGATGATGGCATGTCATTGCATGTCAAGAATCTTTACTCTTTTTTTTCTATTAAAGCTTTTTATTTGCAAAACATATGTATGGGTAATTTTTCATCATTGACCTTTGCAAAACTTTGTTACAAATTTTTCCCTCTTTCCCCCCACCCCTCTCCCCTAGATGGCAGGTAGTTCAATACATGTTAAGTATGTTAAAATACTTGACAAATCAAATATATGTATACATATTTATACAGTTATCTTGTTGTACAAGAAAAATTGGATCTATAAGAAAAAACTTTGAGAAGGAAAACAAAATGCAAGCAAACATCAATAGAAAGCATGAAAATGCTTTCCCACAGGCCTCACTCTGGGTGTAGATGGCTTTCTTCATCACTGAACAATTGGAACTGGTTTGAATTATCTTATTGTTGAAGAGAGTCACATCCATAAGAACTGATCATCATACAGTCTTGTTGCCGTATACATTGATCTCCTGGTTCTGCTCATTTCGCTCAGCATCAGTTCATGCAAATCTCTCCAGGCCTCTCTGAAATCATCCTGTTGGTTGTTTCTTACAGAACAATAATAAGAATCTTTACTCTTGCTAGAATCTACAAGCTAGAGAGGGGATGTATGATGGAAACATTTGGATGAGACTTAATGAGGAAAGAAAAAGAAATTATATTTAGGAATGGCGGTAATAGTGCTCTCTTATTAGCATTTTACAGTGAACTTTATAAACACTATCCTCTTTGATCTTCACAACAACTCTCTGAGTGCTGTAATACAAATCTCATTATTTCCCTTTTATAAACAAGGAAGCTGAGGTTCAAAACGGTTAAAGCCCCCCTAAGATCACATAGGTAGTAAATCGTAGAGTTGGTTTTTAAACTAAATCCTCTAATTCAAAAGTCCAATGCTGTTTCAACTATGCCATGATGACTTGCAATACAACCTTCTGCTTAAGCATCTAGGAAGAAAGGAAGGAAACAAGCAAGGAAGGGAGGGAGGGAGGGAGGGAGGGAAAGAGGGAAGAGAGGGAGAAAGGGGAGGGACGGGAGGGAAGAAGGGAAAGGAGAGAAGGGAGGGAAGGAAGGGAAAGGAGGGAAGGGAAGGGAAAAGAAAGAAGGAAAGCAAAGAGGAAGGGAGACAGGGAGGAAAAGATAGAAATGAATGACAAATTCTGAAAATGAACTAAAAACCTGGTACAGAGACAGTAGAAAATAGGGATCAACCACTTCAACTATCTGGATGTCTGTTAGAGCTCCCACTCTGCTAAATCAGGCTTGCTTTGTTGACAATTCCATCTGTCAGAACTTAGAGGACCCAAGAAGGGAAAGTCCTATTTTGTACCTGATTCTGACTAATAAAGAGGAAGCAAGGGAAGTGGTAGATAGGTAACTAGGTATGAAAACCAAAGAGAATCCTATAAGAATATCAGGAAAGCTAAAGCCCCAGAAATCTGGAGCTTCTGTTGAATTCTAAGGACAAATGGAACACACACACACACACACACACACACACTTCTTAAAAGCAGCATATAGCTGAATGAAACAGCTGCTGTTTAGTCACAGAAAGATGTCAAGAGATTTCCAATTTCACTAATCCATGGGATCATTAGGAAGCTGCTAGAGAGTTTTAATCCTTTCTCTCTCTAAACTAAAAGGGTCATCCAAAAGGCTTTCAGATGCTTAGTCAAATTCCTCCATCAACTACTACTTAAAGGTCAGCACACAGGGAACATTCTGTTAAGGAAACAGAAAATGGATGGCAGCAAGGAAAGGGGAGTTGTATTTCAGTCCTCTAGTCTTGTCTGACTATGATCCCACAGACCATAGCATGACAGGTCCTTCTATCTTCCACTATCTCTTGAAGTCTCTCCAAATTGTTCATGTTCATTGTTTCCATGACACCTTCTATCTTCCTCATCTTCTGTCCACTTTTCTTTTTTCCTTTAATCTTTCCCAACGTTAGCATTGAATGCATCCATATTAACTCATAGTTCCTCCACAGAACCATTATTCAAGTTTTCTGCTTATCCTTATCCAGTACTGAAGAGTACAACATTAATAAGCTGCAGAAATTATCACTTAGTCATGCTACCCATTTCTGGACAGAGAGGTGATAGCCTCAAGGTATAGAATGACATATAGTTTTTAGACATAGCCAAGGCAGGAATTTGTTTTGCTTGATTATGCATATTTGTATGTATGTTATACGAATATATATTCATGTATATATGTATGTATGTATATATACATATACACATATAAACACATAATCTCAATTTTACAGGAGAAAAATTAAGGCTAAAAAAGATTAAGGGACCTATATAGCTAGTAAATGCCAAACTCAGACTTTCTTTACTTCCAACTAAGTCTAAATATTCCTAAATGGGACAGTGGCTCAAAATGTCCCAGGGGGTGATGGTGGAGTATGAGACCAATTTCATTGTTACCCCCCCACCAATATTTTTACATGGATCAAATCTATTTAAGATGAGCATCACAGGCAGCCTTGAAAGGGAAAAGATGTCACAAAAACAATCTTGAAGGGTGTCTAAAATGGGGATTATGGCTCATAGACAGAACTGGAAAGAATTTTAAGAATTTATCTAAACAGCAGGATATTTATGGTAGCATATTTTGTGATAGCAAAGACTGGAAACAAAGCAAATGCCCATTGATTGGCAAGTGGCTAAATAAACTGTGGTACACTGATGTAATAGAACATTATGGAGTACAGAAAAGCATGGAAAGATCTCCATGAACTGATGCAGAATGTAGTAAATAGAATCAAGAAAACAATACACACAATAACTATAACAATATAAATGGAAACAACAACAACAAAATAATCAAATTTATAATAAAAATTTATAATCAAAAAAGTTAAACTTTAGTTTAGCGCCAAAGAATAGATATTAGGATGCCGACAACCTCTGGGGAACTCTGGTCTCTTGTTCTAACTAGCAGTTTCTAATCATTGTCCCTTTCACCTCTAAATCCACTCTCAAGGTAAAAACTCCTGGGAATCTCTGCTATGACCAATAGTTTCTAACTTCCTCTTCCCAAACTGAGATAGTTCCAAGGATACTTCTGCAACCTCTCCCTTCCTACAATTTGGCTGGTCTATTGAACCCGACAAGTGATCCAAGCTTAGGATATGGTCAGTGGTATGCCCCTTTTGGCTAGAAGCAGCTTATATTAATACTGCAGTTTTTCCAGAAAGGTTCTATCATTTATTGTTGTCAATTGAGTCATTTCAGTCTTATCAGATTCTCTGTGACCTTATTTTGAAGTGTTTTTGGTAAAGATATCAGAATAGTTTGTCATTTCATTCTCCAGTTCATCCTATAGAACTAAGGCAAACAGGGTCAAGTGACTTGCCCAGAGTCACACAGGTAGGAAGTATCTGAAGCCAGATTTGAACTCAACAAGATGAATATTAATGATTCCTAGTCTAGAGCTCTAACCACTGTACCACAAGAGCTTCCCAAGGAGCTACCACTCTGAAATAAATAATTTGTGACCCATTCCCTGTTCTAGATATCTACCTAGCCTCCTCTCCTGAGTGCTGTATAACCTGTGTTTATAATTCCTCTCTCTGAATAAAACAATGTATTTTTCCAAATTTCAATTCCTGGACTCTGAAAAATTTTATTATTTTTATAGTTTTGACAATACTTCTCCCAGTTTTTTTTTAGAGAGGAGAGGGATATGGCTGTGAACACTACATATAATATCAGGCCTTGGGGCTATATTGGTTAGTTTTTCAGAACTCTGTTTTCCTTTAAATTTAAGGATGGTTCTTTGGGAAGGGGAGAAGGGAGAAATAAAGTATAAAATGTAAGTTATGGGAAAATAGGATATAGATAAAAATATGTATTTTTTAAAATTTAGTCTAATCTCATTTTACTTTTGCAGAAACCAAAACCTGGGAGATACAAATTGACTTGCCCAGAGTTACACAGATAATAAATGTCTGAGAGGTCAGTCCACACTTTTTCCCTTAGCAACTGGAAGAATTCAAAGCCAGTGAATTTAAGCCTTGAATCTTTTTTTAGACCCCTTAGTACTAGAATAAGTGGTAGGCCAGCTTTTCCTCTCTTCTTGCTGCCCCACCCCAACCCTCACCCCTACCCAGAGGCACTATTCAATTCCCTTGCTCTGCTGACTAATTACATTAATAGTGTCCAAGAAAGCAGTATTTGAAAGCCAAATCCAGTGTCACAAACAGCCATAACTTAGGGATAGATTTATCCATGCTTCCAACAATTACAATGACATGGCAAAATGCTATCTTTTGCTTTTCTTTGTATCCCCATAATTAGCACTGTGCTTGGAACTTAGTAGATACTTAATAAATGCTTACTAACTGATTATAAAAGGAGGAGAAAGTAGAAGGCCCAACCTTAAGTGACTAGAAAATTGCACGAACAAAATCCATAGAATGGGTATGCAGTGATATGGGTGATCAGCTATGGAAAAAAGGACTCATCTTGCCTTCTTCCCTGAAGTCTGTGAGGGCTGATAACTAATAATACCCAACCAAAACAGGCCTGAGTACCAAGCATTTGAAAATCTAACTTCCTCCAAAAGGAGATAGAGCTATTTTAAGTATTAACTAAAGCAGCTTATTCAAAGACTGGGCTGAAATGCTCGGATAGGTGCCTGAGAAAGAGGAAACAAATGGAAATGTTTATATAATCTGCACATATTAATATTGCCAAATAATCTTAGATTATTTAAATTAGAATCAGTTATGTGAACAGTACACTAAAGTAGGAGTCATTTAGTTCATATCTGGTCTCATCTATTTACGAGGTATATGATACTGGGCAAGTCATTTAACTGCTATATTCCTCAGTTTCCTCATTTTTAGAGTGGGGATAATAATAGCACCAACCTCCTAGGGTTGTTGTGAAGATCAAATGAGATAATATTTGTAAAAGCATTCTGCAAACTTTAAAGTGCTGTATAAATATTAACTATTATTATTATTATCAATAAGGTCATTGGCCTTAGGTTGTAACTCTGGCTTTACCACTTACTACTTTTGTGACTTTAAACAAGTCACTTAACTTCTCTGTTTTGATCTTTTCGTCTTCTAAATAACAAAGTTAAACCAACCCTTCTTAGAATCTAAGAATGTGCCCCTTTTAAAAAAAATATTCTAGTTCCAAAGGTTAATTTGGCTTAAGTCTTTGATATTTTATCAACTTTTTTGCTATTATTCAGTCAGGTCTGTCTGACTTTTTGTGGTTCCATTTGGGGTTTTCTTGGCAAAGATACTGGAATAATTTGCCATTCCAGCTCAAGTGAGGTAAGGAGAATTAAGTGACTTGCACAGGGTTATACAAGCTAATAAGTATCTAAGGGAAATTTGAACTCAGGTCCTCCTGGAAGAGTGGAGTCACGCCCAGCACTCTAATGTGCCTCTCTATGTGCAATAAGCTTTACATATGTAACTGGCATATGAAAATGAATACATTATATTGCTTCTCTGAGCTTTTGAGAAGAAAGTTCTGAATTCATTAGGAAAGTTAAGGGGAAGAAATAATCTATCACTTCATTTATATAACAGTCCATCTTTCAGGAGCTAGTAATTGGTTTGATTAATTGTTGTCCTTCATTCTCAAAGAATACCAAAATGACATTACTATGTTAGAGTCAAGTTACTGTGATTGAACAGATCAATACCCAGAGTGCTCATGAGTCACATGTATAAAATGTGGGAAAAGTCTTATTCATCTTTTTAACTACCTCAGTACTTTAGTTCCACAGAATGGGCACCAATAAACATTTCTTGAACAAAAGAATGAATGAATGTTTGGCTCCCCAGACCAATGCTAAAAAAATTTCTAGCTTGGGAGTAGACTTTAAAAAGAAATGATTCCCCATCTACATTTCCACTTGGAAGACTAACCATCATGTCTTGACTATAAAATCAAAATGAAAAAATTTCAGATGCAAAAGGCATCTATCCAATCCAATGCAAAGCTATAAAAAGAATCCTTTCTAAAAGATACCTGTCAAATGGTCAGGCAGCTTTTGGTCTAGGATCTCCAGGGATGGAGAATCTACCTTCCTCAAAAAGACTATTGTAACTTTGAATAACTCAGGAAACTTTTCAGTTCAAGATCACAATTTCGGTAATTCTTTTTCTGAGAAAAATGAAGTTTGTGGCTAAGGAAGGAAATATCCTATTTTTTTTCTCCTGCCATTTATTTTGGTAATAAAAGGCATGGCTCTTCTCTCTAACCCTTTTGTTCATTCTAAGTCCTTTTCTGTGTTCTTGAGTTTGGAAATAACCGTAATGACTTCCGACCAAAATGACTGCTTGAACAGGAGTCAGGCCAACAATTCCCACATACCTCCTCCAATAATACTTTTACATTCACACTAAACAGATCGAGAAATCCAATGAAAAATTACAACGACTTCTTTCACCCCAGGACCACAGGAGAGGTCAGCTAGAAGCTCAAGAACAGTAAGAAAAAAAACCATCACAGGAAAGACCTAGGATATGAGAGCGTCTTGCTGACTCTAGGTGCAGAGACTAGGTGCAGAGAATACAACTCCTTGAGATAATCCTAGGATGGGTCTAAAAGTCCCAAGGAGCAGATGATATTATAGATCTCCACCTTGTGTCTCTGAGGTTCATATTACTATGTCCTGAGATACCAAATAGGGTCCAGAAGATCCATCAATGTGAATCTCAAATCCCAAGGGTCCTAACCCCAGAAAGTAGGGGAGCACAGGGCAAGACCACCCCATCCAAGCTCAACAAAAGGTAGAACCAGGCCCCATAGAAACAAAAACTAGAATAAATTTTTTTAAAAAGAAAAGAAAATTACAACTAGTATCAAAAATTTAGAGATCCCTTTTTAAAAAGAACATAAAAGTTACACAGGTCCAAGATCACACAACTAATAAGCATAAGCAATTTGAACCCAATATGCCTTTAAAATCCATCATCTTTGTGCCAAGAAGTGGGAAGCATGCTATATTATCAGTCTTTTAGATTAAGTTAACAAGTCAGGTCAAAAGGATTCTAAAAGTATCTACTAAGTGTCAGGCACCCTGGAAAGCACCAGGGATACAAAGAAAGTCAAAACCAGTCCTTGCTATATGAATTTATTATGCTGGACAATATAAGGGAGGGTCTTTGTTTTTTGCTGGGCATAACTATGGGGTATAGTAAGGGGTCATCAATTAAGGTTTTTTAAAATATCAATAAAATGTTTAAAATACACAAAAAAGCAGAAAGAATTTTCTTCAAAAAGAAGAAAATCCAGAGAAGCAGATCAAGTCTGATATCATGTTCTTTTAGTTTATATTTTTTGAAAAACCAAGGAGTACATAATAGAGATTCAGTTTCAAATATAATCTTCTTTTCTTCTTTTTTATTTATATGTGAAAATATTTAGTTTTATTACTTTTGTTAGTTTTATAATAAAAAATTTAAAGAAATGACATATTTATAAGCAACTCCATGAGACGAGTATATATTTGAAGTGCTTCTGATAACTGTCTGGGCAGCATCAAAAATCATTTTAATTGACTTAATATAGTGATATATGGAAGGATATAGAGTTCTCCAATTGACTTGCTTTCTACAATTGGATTCACTCTCCTCCATATTCTCCTCCACTCTAGATATGGCTGTCAATAAATTAAATCCTTATCTGCGTACCCAGTTTATATTTAAGGAAAGGCTCTTGGGCCAGAGGAATACTTTTTGGGAAAATAACCTTTTAAAGAATTTAGATGCTGAGAGTTGCATGTAAAACAATGGGAGTCAGTTCAATGCAAAGTTTTAGTATAAGCAATGGGAAAGAGGGGAAAGAGGAGAGAGGTAAAGGGTACTTGACAAACAACTCAGGCAAATACATTAACAAGAGTATAACTCACACAAGGGCAGCACTGTGTTGGGGAACAAGGAGACATGGCCTCAATCAGCAGAAAAGGGGTGCTCCATCAAAAAATGTGCTCTTGTTGAAGGGGAAGGGAAAATCTAGTGGGAGGGAAGAGGGAGCTCCAAAGTGCTCTTCTGAGAGTGAGGTTCTGTGCCTTTGGATGGCCTCTTGAAGCTGGCCAAAATGAGTGCCAGGGGTCAGGGCAAAATATTATTTTGGGGGATTATTATAAGGGAGAAAGACAAGCTGGCAGTAAACAAAATATTACTTGTGGGGACATAGTTGTACTAACTTTCAAAAATTTTATTGTCAATTATTTTTCCATGAGTAAATTCTATAAGCTCATAGTCTCCCTTCAAAACTATCAAACCTAATCCTTTTTTTTTTTTAGGTCTAATCTTATAACAATAGTTTCCATTTACATAAGTTACATCTTCCATTAAGAGGAAACTATCACAGTGGTCTCAAGACCATCAGGCCCAATCTTTCAACAAATACAACAGATTAGTAGTCTATAAACCAGTTCAGGAAGTCCTGAGCTCTGCCTTAACTCCATAATCATCACATGTGGCCTGCAAATACAATTTATATTGAGTTGTTGACTTGCCCCACTTCTACACATCTTAGGTGCTAATATTTAATAAACAGACCTACATAAGAAAGACCCACTTTTAAGTTTAATCTGCATTATTAAACATTTTCCTCATCATTTCCTTAATTCTAAAAAAGCAACAAAATGAAAATCAAGCTCTTATACTGTAGGATAGTACAAATGCTTATAATGAAAATTTAATAGTTGGTTCTCCCAGCCCCATTACAAGCTATCTCCAAAACACAAATGTTAACTAAAGCTTCGTTCCCAGAGAGAGGAAAGGTACATACCATTTGTCCTTCAATGCAATTGAATATGACAAGTCTTTAATAAGTTCCCACTATGTGCAAAGTATTATGATATTCTCTGGGGATACAAGGGCCAAAAAAAAAAAAAAAAAGAAATAGTGTTTGACTTTTGGGGAACTTATATTCTACTAAAAAGGGTTTTAAGGCCCAAGATTCTCCCCAAATTTGAGAAGAACTTGTTATTTTCCACCCAATCCCCTGACTACATACAAACCTTTTCTAACAAGGCATTATTACCTTTCTTAGGCTGTTTCCTTCCTTAAAAAGTGGATAATAATAATAGCACCTACCTCAAAGGGCTATTGTCGGGCTCAATTAAGATAACGCCTATCAAATACTTTGAAAACTTTAAAAGCTCCATATAAATGTCAATCAGAGTTACTATTATCCAGACAGGTAGCTGCACTGTCAAGAATAGAAGGAAGGATTCTGCAAAACTAATGACACAATGCGCAGATAATAAAGGGAGTAAAAATATCATACCTCCAAAGGCTGGTCTCATGGTGAAATCATGCTCATCTACTCTCAGAAGTTGTTCGGTTTTTCCTTTTTGTAATTTAGTTATGTCATGAGTCTTCTTATATAAGTGACTGCAAAGACACAAAATAAAACCTCTTCCATTGGACACTCTTCCTTAGCACAAACAAATGGAGTAAGATAGTGAAAAGGTATATACTGTAGCATTCTGTCCTTTAGAAAAATTTTTTTCTATCATGATATAATTTTTTTTTTCTATCATATCTGTTTAGTAGTATCAGTGGAGACTGGGAGGAGTAAAGTTGCCAGTATGGCTCATTTGGACTACCTGTGCATAATCTTGGACATGATTGTGCTGAACTTTCTGCCATTGCTCAAAAAGTTATGGTTGAAATATAAGTGAAATTTGATTACTCAAAAGAAGCTTAAATGCAATTTTAAAAGCCAGGAGTAGGGGGCTGGAGATGGAGGGAAGGAGAGGTGTCTCTGTGGATGGAGCACTGGGTCGGAATTGAGGACCACCTGAGTTCAAATCCAAGCTCAGACATTTACTGGCTATGTGACACTGGGTAAGTCATTTGAGAGAGAGACAGAGACAGAGACAGAGAGAGACAGAAAGAGAGGGACAGAGAGAGAGAGACAGAGAGAGAGAGAGAGAGAGAGAGAGAGAGAGAAAACACATACCCAGTAATGATCCTAGAGAACAGATCATGAAACAAACATACATCCTACCTCTAATCTGGGAGCAGACTGTAACACATACTATCACATGCAGTCATTATAACAGATGTTTTTGCTTAAGCTACTTTTCTTTTTTACAAAAGAGGATTCACTTTTTGGGAAGAGAGGAGAGGATGGTATATCTAGAAATAAATGAGATATAAAAATAAAAGGCATCAATTTTATGTTTAAATTAAATTCAGTGAAAGGTTATAATTGAAAAATAATTATTTTCTTGTTCTCTGTTTTACTCTTCTAAGATATGTCATTTTGTTCTAAGTGATAGGTCAAAGCATCATGCATATCCTCCCTATAGGACTAATAAAAACACTTTCTGTGTGGGCATATATATATATATGTGTGTGTGTGTGTGTGTGTGTGTGTGTATATGTATATATATACACACATACTACAGATTTATAGTAATACATGTATACTTAAATATATATGGGTATATCTATATAGATATATAGATATACCCATATATAAATGTATGTATATACTCACACACACATTACAGATTTGTTTTGAGGAAAGTGCTTTCCTAACCATATCCGTACAAAAACTAGCTGTTATTACTGTTGACAGATAGTTATGTTGCAATCAAATATAATGGAAGAGATCACTGGACTTAGAAACAATGAAGGTCTCAGATACTAATCCAACTCAATTACTAGCTGTGAGGCCATGAACAACTCCTTTAACCTGCTGAAGTCAGTCTCATCTATAAAATGGGGATAATAATAACAGCAGCTGATTTGCTGAGCTGTAATGAAGTTCAAATGAGATTAATGTATTTCTTATTTCTAAGCAGATACAAATAATGCTGCAGTGCACCTTTCCTTCTTGATTTTTTCTCCTTTCATATCTCCCCTATTTGGGGCTTAAAGGTAAGAAATTATCTCAGGTTCTTTCCCCTTTACCTGCCGCCCCCCCCCCAATTTCAAATCTTGGACTGAAGCTGAATCATACTAAGTTCTTTACTGCCAAAATAGTTTGTTTTCTGGAAAGGTAAGATTGTTCCCACACAGGGCCAAGAAGTTACACACAGCAGAGTTTCTTAACCTTTTTTCCATTCACTACCCACTTTTAGCCAAAGAAATTTTTATCCAACCCTGGGTATATAGGCATAGAAAAATAGATGTGCCGAAAAGGTGCTCCAAGTCACTATTGATCAGAGAAATGCAAATTAAGACAACTCTGAGATACCACTACACACCTGTCAGACTGGCTAAAATGACAGGAAATGATAATGATAACTGTTGGAGGGGATGTGGGAAAACTGGGACACTGATACATTGCTGGTGGAACTGTGAACAGATCCAACCATTCTGGAGAGTAATTTGGAGCTATGCTCAAAAAGTTATCAAACTGTGCATACCATTTGACCCAGGAGTGTTTCTACTGGGCCTATATCCCAAAGAGATTTTAAAGGAGGGAAAGGGACCCACAAGTGCAAGAATGTTTGTGGCAGCCCTTTTTGTAGTGGCAAGAAACTGGAAATTGAAAGGATGCCCATCAATTGGAGAATGGCTGAATAAATTATGGTATATGAATGTTATGGAATATTATTGTTCTGTAAGAAACGACCAGCAGGACGATTTCAGAGAGGCCTGGAGAGACTTGCATGAACTGATGCTGAGTGAAATCAGCAGAACCAGGAAATCATTATACACAGCAACAAGACTATACGATGATCAATTGTGATGGACATGGTTCTCTTCAACAATGATGTGATTCAAACCAGTTCCTATTGTTCAGCAATGAAGATAGTCATATACATCCAGAGAGAGGCCTGTGGGAACTGAGTGCGGACCACAACACAGCATTTTAACGCTTTCTGTGAATATCTCCATGCATTTTGTTTTCCGTCTTAGGTTGTTTTTTCTTCTTCTCTTTCTAGATCTGATGTTTCTTATGCAGTAAGATAAATGTATAGATATGTATACATGTATTGTATTTGTCATATAATTTATCCTATTTAGCATGTATTAGATTGCCTGTCATCTAGGGGTGGGGGGTGGGGGGAAGGAGGGGAATTGGGAAAAAAAAAGTTTTTGCAAAGGTCAATGTAGAAAAATCACTCATATGTTTTGTAAATAAAAAGCTTTATGAAAAAAAAAGAAAAATAGATGTGCAAATCAAACATTTATTGATAATAAATCATAAAATAAAAATAATAAATCATAAGGAAATTTATTTTGAATCAAGTCTTTGACATACATAGAATTTTACCATTTGTTAGTGATGAAAGCAAATTTGCATATTAATGAGATGGATTGTTTATTTTTACATAAAGAATTAAATCTTGGGGGAATATCTGATATCTTTTACTACTGCCAAATTTTTGGCAGCCCCCACATTCATTCATGGGACCTCCACATGAGACTGTGGCCCACAGTTTAAAAAGCTTTTACAGACAACAGAGACACAGTGAATTTGGACAAGTCCCCGTGAGCTTCTTAGTCAAATGGGGATTGTTTGCTTTCCAAAGTGGCTATGAGGACCTCTCTTTGCAAACTTTAAAGCACTGCATAAATCTTAGCTATTTGATGATGACTGAATGTGGATAGTAATCCTAAATTCCTGGAGAGCAGGGACTATGTCATATCCAAACTTTGATCTTTTCTAGCACCTGGCCCTGGAGTCTGAATACAATAGGTACTTAATGTTGGTTATTGATTTGTATCTGAAGATTCAAAACTATGTCATATCATACTTTGAATGGGAATTTGCCTAAGGAACATATTTGTCTTGGTTGGGCTTTGGTTGGTCTAATTTGTTTTGGCTCACTCTGTACTTGAGCATTAATTCTCAAACTTTTTGATTTCAGGATCCCTTTGCACACTTAAAAACTAATGAAGATCTCAAAAAACTTTTGTGTATCTAGGGTCTACATAATATATTTATAGTCTTAGAAATTAAGGCTGACATACACCTAGGGAGAGGCCTGTAGGATCTGAGTCTGGACCACAACATAGCATTTTCACACTCTCTATTGATGTTTGCTTGCATTATGTTTTCCTTCTCAGGTTTTTTTTTCCTTTCCTGTACAGCAAGATAACTGTATAAATATGTATACACATATTCGATCTGTCAAATATTTTAATATAATTAACATGTATTAGACTTCCTGCCATCTAGGAGAGGGTGTGAGGGTAGAAGGGAAAAATTTATAACAGAAAGCTTTGCAAGGGTCAATGTTGAAAAATTACCTATGCATATGTTTTGCAAATAAAAAGCTTTGACCAAAAAATTAAGACTGATAAAGTTTTATAGCATGTATTTACTCATTTAAAATAACAATAATAAACATAAATTATTTCTTTTTGGGAAAAATAACTATATTTTCCACAACAAAAAAATCAGTGCAAACAGCATCATTTTACATATTTTTGCAAATTTCTTTAATGTTTGACTTAATAGAAGACAACTGGATTCTCATATCTGATTCAGCATTCAATCTGTTGTAATCTGATTGAAGTATATGAATAATATTGAACTTCACAGAAGTATGAGTTAGAAAAGGAGTGTTTTAAAGTCAAATGGCATCTTAGAATTATTATGAAGGGGCAGCTAGTGGTGCAGTGGATAGAAGACCAGCCCTGAAGCCAGGAGGACCTGAGTTCAAATTTGACCTCAGACACTTAACACTTCCTAGCTGTGTGACCCTGAGCAAGTCACTTAATCCCAACTGCCTCAGCAAAAAAAGAAAAAAAAAAAGAATTATTATGAAAATCGTTTTGACTTCACCGATTCCACTTAAAGAATCTTGAAAATCTTCTGGGGTTTGAGGATCAAACTTGGAGAATTGGTTCTTTACTTAAAAGCTCAGTCCTGAATCGTTTCAGTAGACAGCAAACTCTACTGCCTTTGAATGCCAGACTACTATAATACTTGCTGCTGTAATAATACTAGCTCCCATTTCTGACATGTTTTGAGTTTTGCAAAGAGTCTTCACAACCACCCTCCAAAATAAATAGTGCAAGTATTATAATCCCATTGGGACATTCATAGCAACCTGTCTTTTGGGATAGTTCTGTCCTTCAAGGATTCCATGAGAAGAAACTCTTTTAGCAACAAGGCATATTTACTGAGACTTGGCTTTGGTCAAAAGCTTAAGATTAGGAGATGGGGGAGAGAACCTGAGATGATTCTCACTCCTAAGTTTTAGTTATGAAAAATAAGAAAAAAAGAAAGGAAATAAACATTTATATAGCACCTACTATATGTTGGGCACTAGGCTAAATAATTCAAAGATATAATTTCATTTGATTCTCACAACAATCTTAGAATGTAGTTGATATGATTATTCCCACTCTATAGCCGAGGAAAACTAAATTAAACAGAAGTTGAGCAGGGCAACACAGCTAGTAACTGCTTGAGGCCCAGCACTCTATCTACTAGCCATCTCTATGGTGTTATGAACTAGAAGTCAAGAGCTCTTTTTGTTCTCCCAAACAATCCTTCATTCCCAAGCACTGAATGAGCTTTTTTTACTTTGTCCTCATTTATAATTGCTTCGTGTTCAGAAAGTAGAATGACCTTTCAGTAAGAATTTAGCTTAACTGGTTTCCATTTTTTATCTTTATGTAGAGATATAGATATAGAATTGGGATATAAATTCCAACAAAAACTTCATTTTTGAAGATCGAGAAGGGAGAAAGACAGAGATAAGAGAAAGAGTAAGGGAGCTTACTTTTTTCTAGATGGCTTTCATTCCACGTGAGGCATTCAGAATAGATTTGGTAAGCAGAAAAATTGTGTGGACAAAAAAGTTGAGTGGAATTAACTTTACAAAAGAATATAAGGTAAATGAAATTCCAGAGTTCAGAAAATTCCTTCTTACATTTTAAAAATAGATCTATGTTATAGAGTCATTCTGGATCAGATTTCCCCCATTCTTTTTGTTTGCTGAAGTAATTGGGGTTAAGTGACTTGCCCAGGGTCACACAACTAGGAAGTGTTAAGTGTCTGAGATCATATTTGAACTCAGGTCCTCTTGACTTCAGGTCTGGTGCTCTATCCACTGCACCACCTAGCTGTCCCAATTTGTGTAATGTTAAAATAAAAGTACTATATGCAAGGGTTTCCAGAACTAATTGGCCTCTTGGCTAAGTATGGTCTCAAGGGAGGAAGTGATATCTAGAGCCCAGATCTTCTGACACAGAAATAAGCAAGAACTAGATATTGTGTACTGTCTTCACTGGCAGAAATGTACCAAGAATTCTGATGAAGAGCTCAACTAGAGAGCTTAACAGATCATAGAAATTAAATCATAAATGGGGCAAACTAACTGCCTCTATGCATCTCAAAGAGAAAATTCCTCTTTACCACAACACAGTTCCACATCAATTTAGAAATGAGGATTAGAGTAACTGAAGTCTCTGAACTACTGTGGCCCAGAGGAGAGAACTCAGATTTAAATCCTAAGGTTCTTTGTGGGGTTTTTGTTTGTTTGTTTTTTGAGGAATAGCTATTTAATAGCCTGCTCCAAAAACAACCTACTCTTTGGCTATTAAAAGGAAAACAGGATACTTTAGGTTCACTCTTTCACTAGAGACAACAACCTGCTATTAGTGAAAGCATAGTCTTGGTACTATGGTCTGATTTCAGGGACATCATGAGTTCCAAGCAAGATAAAATCAAAGAGATCCTGTGATTAGAATATTAAACTCAGTAGCTTTTGTTCTTAGTGTGTTTGGGGCAAGATTGATGTTGTTTGAAGAGGTTTTTCTGTCTTGAAAATAATGGATAATCATAAATGAATGTGTTGAGATGAATAAAAAGCATAGCCTTGACTATTACAGGACAAAACGATTTGGTGTCATGTTGTAGGGGTAGTGTATGGGTGTGAGGTTGGCATCTAGGAAGCATGGAACTGATTTCTGTTGATAAAGAATCTAGATAAGAAAGCTTTATGTTGAAAAAAATTTAGAATTCTGTAGTCTTTCTTATATAAGTTTTTTTTTTCTCAGAAAGATACAGATGTAGGAAATGGGAAAAGTCCTCATATAAATATCGGAAAAAGAATGAGAGTTGAGTGTTTTTTAAGAAACTGAGTTGAGTGATTTTTTTTAAGACATTGAGAAAACAGATGATGACATGATTAAGGATTTGTTTGTTTTTGTTAATAAAGAAACTACAATAAAGAGTGACATTATTATAATTACAATCTATTAGGGAACTCTAGGGGTGGGGTTAAAAAAAGGTGGAAACTTCTGAGATGAGTGGCCAGACAATGTGAACCCACTGGTTTCATGGGAATAGAGATGTATGCTGGCCCTCACTGAACAGGAAGTGGACTTGAAAGAGCAGTTGTTTGAGTGTCTGTTGGGAAGGGCCTGTTGCATCAAAATAATTCATTAATTTTTAAAAGACATCCTTTTTTCTATGAAGGATATAGTCTAGAGGCAACTATGAAGAGAGCATGATAAACAGTACAGTAGCCATTTAACTGATTTAGGGAATCAAGACAGACATACACCCAGATTCCAGCTCATCTATGTATGCTCCATCTACTTAGAAAAGACTAAGATGCTGTAAGAAATGATGAAAGGAATAGTTTCAGAGAAATTTGGGAAGACTAGTATGAAGTCACTGACTTGTTCAGAGTGACTTGAGCAAGACCAGAAGAAGTATTTGTATAATAGCATCAATATTGTAAAAGCAAACAATTTTGAAAGGCTAAAGAACATAATGACCAACCATGATTCCAGATGACTTATGATGAAACGTGTTATCCATCTCCTGAAAGAGAGGTAATGGACTTGGGGGTGGAAAACAAGATATGTATTATTCTGATTTGACCAATTTGGGAATTTATTTTGTTTTACTATGCATATTGTTACAAGAGCTTTGTTTTTTCTCATTTTTTTTCAATATGGGGGTAGAAGCAAGAAAATGGATTTTAATTCATTTTGAAAAATAATATTTAATTTTAAAACAGAAGAAACGTCTCTCCTCTGTCTTCACTTCCTACTTCTAATTGCTGGGAAAATTTATAATACTTTCTTTTTTCTAATAGCTCCCTAATACAATGGCTAAATTCATCTGCAATTAATTTCTCTAAATTAATTTCTCTACTAATACAGATAAGTCTCCCATTTCAAACTAGACAATCAAAAAAAAAAAAAAACCGCCTGAGCAACAATAAACAAGTTTTCAGTATGAATAAATTTCCAAGAAAGGGAATGGGAAGTGAAAGGCTGAATGAACTAAAAGGAGATGTTGGTGGGTCAGAGAATGGCCAGTTAGTTTAGAAAAGCTTCCAGAAACTGATGTCCTCCGGACTGTGAGAGAAGAGTGAAGTTTTTCTCTTCCACGTATTTATAATAGTTTGGTGAGAAGATTCACAGTAAGGAAAATGATCAAGTTCAAGAGGAAGAATCAGAGTAAGATTTGAGTGAACAGGAGATAGCAAACTGGGCTAGAAAGGTATATGAGAGCAGACAGGGTAGTACTGATTACATCATGAGACCAAAGATTTAGATCTGGAAAAACAGATCCAACCAGACTCCCTACATAATGAGGAAATTGAGATTGAAATGTTATTGACTTGCTCAGGGTGGCACAGGTAGTAGCTATCTCAGGTTGCATTTGAATTCAGGTTTTGCTTACTTCAAGACTAATGTTCTCGTTCCAATGATCTTGTGATGAAGAGAGCCATCTACACCCAGAGAGAGGACTGTGGGAACTAAGTGTGCACCGCAACATAGCATTTTCACTCTTTTTATTGTTGGCTTGCATTTTGTTTTCTTTCTCATTTTTTTTCCCTTTTTGATATGATTTTTCTTGTGCAGCATGATAATTGTATAAATATGCATACATATATTGGATTTAATATGTGTTTTTAACATATCTAACATATATTGGATTACTTAAAATCTAGGAGAGGGGGTGGGAGGAAGAGAGGAAAAATTTGGAACACAAGGTTTTGCAAGGATCAATGTTCAAAAATTATCCATGTATATGGTTTGAAAATAAAAAGCTGTAATTTAAAAAAAAAAGGAAAGACTAATGTCCTCTCCACCATGCCAGAGTACCTCTGAATGGAAAATTTTAAAGCTTAGGGTCAGAAATTTCTATGTGATTCCAGAAGAGATCACGGACCTCAGAGACTATCTAGTACAATCCATTCATTTTACAGATGAGGCAAAAAGAAGTTATTTAACTTGCACTAAAATCATACAAGTAGTAAAGAACAATCCAAACCAACTTTTCTAACTCCAACTCTAGATTTATTTTGACATCACTATCTCATCTCTCCAAGGAAGGCTGTTGGTAAGTGGACAGATATGGACAGTGACTTTGGCAGCAGGGTGATAATATGGCTTACATGAAGTTTGCTTAAGTAGGAATTTGGCAATGAGCTGGAACAGGTGAATATGAGAGATTTTAGAAAAATCAGGGAATAAGGGAGGGAGCAAAGAAAGAAGAAAGGAAGAAAAAGAAAAAGGGAAGGAAGAAAAAGAAAGGAATAAAGGTAAAGAAAGAAGGAAAGAAGGAAAAGGCCATTAAAAAGGAAAGAAGGAAAAGAAATGAAAAAGAAAAAAGAAAGAAGGAATCAAAGAAGGAAAGAGAAAAAAGTACATAAAGAAGGAAAGAAGAAAAGGAAAGAAAGAAGGAAGGGAGGAAGAAAGGAAGAATCTAAACTTTGTAATTAGTTTTATGTGGATACACTAACCTAGGGTGATGTAGAAATTGTACCAAGAGAAGACTTCGGAGACAATTTTTGCCATAATACATTTTATCTGGCAATAGAAGATTCAGGTTAAGGTTATCCACCCTGAAGACAGCTAGAGATCAAAGATAGGGAAGGGCAAATTATCTGATTGCTACTGATATTTCTTAGTATTTCCTAACCTTGGAGTGTCATGAATGAAAAAAAATTCCACAAAACTTGTGAGCTGTTTAACAAAAGGTCTTATAGGTAGTCCGTAATTATCCCAACGATTAATTTTGCTTATAATTCTCCTAATTGAATGACTTTTGAAATTTCCTATCAGGCAAATTCTTATCTGCATGTAAATGGGACTACATTTCTTCCCCATATCTTCTCTACTGAGGATACTCTGCATTCAACCAACATACAAAATGAGGAAAATGCAAATGATTTGAGTAAGGAAATAGTAATAGACACAGGATAGGGTCATATGCAAGAAATGTGCATGGGATCTTCCAAGGTCCAATGGGACCTTGGAAATAGCTACAAAGAACTTAAAAAAGCAAATGCTAGAGTGGTGGAATGATTCTTCCAGCAGGAATCTGAGTGCCTTGATAAACCCCGATAAACAGCATATAGTAAATAAATCTGTCTACCATCTTCTCTCCATTTATGGCGCCAGCACCCTAGTACAGCCCCTCATCACCTTTCCATAAACTACTGCAATGCCTCCTTACTGGTCTCTTTTCCCCAAGGCTCTTTCTTCTTCATTCCATACTCCTAACAGCTGGCAAAGTGATTTTTCTAAAGCATAAATCTCTGTAAGTCCATGTCATTGTTTTCAAAAAGTTTCAGTGGTTCCCTATTACCTCTAGGATCAAACACAAAGCCTTCTACTTGGCATTTAAAGATATCTACAATATGGCTCCTTTTTTCTAGCTTTTTCATCCAATACTGTTCACACACAATCCAGCCAAAGTGATCCTGTTTCCTCACATGTGCATTTTTATCTTCCATCTCCATGATTTTCACACTAGTCCTTCTTGGCTAAGATACACTCCAGCTAGTTTCCTTCAAAGCTCAGCTCAAATACTACCACTTACATGAGGTCTTTCTTGACACTCCTCCCCAGTGGTTAGTGCACTACCTTCTCAATGACTTAATATTTCTTTTTTATATACTTAAAAGTGTATGTTGATTTCTGTTAAGACTGTGAGCTTATGCAAGGTAGATAGTTTCACTGTAGTTTGCATCCCCCAGCATGAAGCTTGACACATAGTAGACACTTAATAAATGCTCATTGACTGAGAAGTGGAGTTGGGAATTGAAACCAAGTCTTCTGACAGCCAAGCCTAAAACTGAAAGACTTATGTTTTAGGGAGAGAGAATGCTAGTAGTAGCCAGAATTCCCAGGATCCACAATACTTAATTCTGATTTATTATATTTGTAATTTCCTTTACCAATATGAACTGCTCATTCATCATGATAGAGAAATAAAGTTAGGTAGCAAGAAATTAAGATCTGTTGGGACCCCTTTGAACTTTGAAAGAAGACAATGTAGTGTATTTCATGAGACTGTACTTCATATATTATGTATGCAATAAGAGAAAAGGTATCATGGTATAATGGAAGAAATGGCAGATCCTGAATTCAGGATCATATGAATTATCCTCAGTGCCCCAGACTACTCTCTAAGACAAGTCAGACAAAAGTTGTTGAATTGCACAAGTGAAGGGGGTATCCATGCAAGGAGTGACCTTTCCCCTTGTTTCTCATTTCCTCAAAAAATGAGTCATATTCTTTGTGTGTAGGAAAAGGGGGAATAAAATCTGCACAGTAAAAACAAATTTTGACAACTTATTTAAATACAAACATCTGCAAAACAAAGTAATTATGTATGTTTTATATACTTTGAAGGGTTACATGACTGAAAAATGCTTAAATGTTTGGTATTGAAGAAGTCTCAAGAACTGCTGTTTACGTATTTAAGAACAAATAAGCCTTGAATAAACTATTACCTTCTAAAAATAAAGTAACAAACTCATTTCAAAGATACTATCACTGTACATTTAATAATTAAAACTTAATTCAGTAACATTTCTATATTACCATGTATAGAGCTTAATATCAATGTTAATTATCAAGTCAATCCTAGCTGTTCCCTGGTTCATTCAGAATATATTTAGAAATGAAATCTTCACAGACTTAACAGATACTGACTCTACTTAATGCCCAATGGAAAACTATCATATATTTTATATATTTTTGTTTTATGTCTTTATATGTATTTTTAAAATTAAAAAATACTAATTTTTAAAATTAAATTGTTTAACTTATATTTGTAAAAATCATGGTCTAAAGGTGATTAATATATTTTATTTCATTTTATTTACTGATGACATTTGTCTTTCCATCAAAGTCATTTTAACTATCCTTCCCCATCTATGAACTCTCCTTTGAATAAGGAAAAATAATTAAGCAGAAACATCTAGACAGTATTACTCATTTCCTATACAGGTTCCACGTCTCACCTACATTTCTTGGAACTCTTTCCAACAAGCATTATATTTATAGTCCCAGATTTGAATATTCCACATACTTCTCTTAATTTAGTTTGGCAGATTTGGATTATCTTTTCCTCTAAGTCATGAAATGATTAATTCCTATTGTCATACCAAAGGATGCTTTCAAGGGGCTTTCCCTCTGCATATATCTGTCAAGAATGATAGGTTAGAAGATGCATGATTCCTTGATAATGGAACTTACCTACATTGATTCTCACATATGCTAACACTGAGAAAGAAAAGTACATTGATTGTATGTGTATAACCTATATCAGATTGCTTGCTGTCTTGGGGAAAGGGGAACTGAGGGAGGGAGAAAAATTTGTAATTCAAAATCTTACAAGAATGAATTCTGAAAACTATTTTTACATGTAATTGGAAAAATAAAACATTATTGAACAGAAAGGAAAGTACAATTTGAGGACTAAAGCTTTTGTTCCCCAATGCCTCCCACACATAGTTTTCAGAAATTTCCTTCTTAAATCAAGAGTTTCACCTGGGGAAAATAACAAAATAAATGAATGAATCATTTAACTGTTTCCCTTTTTGTCTTTATGTCTGTCTGGCACACAGTAGGCAGATAATTAATAAAAGTTTGATAATTGAATGAATTGTCCTGCTGCTTTGCCCAGGGATTGATTTTTTTTTTAATTGTATTTTAGTCTGCTTTCACAGCGCTATGGGAAGTTAGCCCTCTTTGACACCAGTTTAGAAACCCCAGCTTCAGCAAGATTAAAGAACACTGTCCTGGGAAGACTAAGAGAAGCTTGCTTGGTGTAAATTCACTGTGAGGGGGTGGTAGTATCATTAACATTCCAAACTTTTGGGAGGGGGGAAAATCCGAATCTGACAAACTCCTTGGAATTTGCAGCTTAACTCCGAATGTAATTCCATCATAGAATAGACTTCCAAGAAACACTGTCTAATTAGGAAATAAGACTTTTTCAAGCAAAAGGGGTCAACAGATGTTACATGGAGGTCTTGAGAATATGCCCAAGAATTTCAGAACCCTCCTCTGGTCCTTACCTTAACCTGGGCATTTCCAGCTGTCCAGACCAGCGTCTCCTCCTGGGATTCCTGCTTTCCACAAGAAGGATGAGGCAAAAAAGGAACAAAAGAAGTCTGAGAAAATAAGGCATTTTGGGAAAGGCAGTGAGGAACTAGGTTACTGTCCAGTTGCTTCTTACAGGACAAGTCTTTCCTGGTTTTCAGACTGACTCAGCTGAAAAACCCAGATTTTTGCTGAATCTGGAGGATCATTATTAGGGAAGGCTGTTTTTCTGAAGCAGTAGTTTTGTCTGATGATCAGGGCTTCTTTCTCTCTCTCTTCTTTCTCTATCACTGTCTCCCTCACTGCTGCTTGGTGATTGGCCATTAAGGAATTTCTCCTGTTAGTCAGATTCTACTTCCATTTGGTTCTGAAATTCAATCTTTTGACTGAAACTGTTATATATGTATTTTTATAAATCCCTTCTCCATCACAGCTTTTTGCTTACATCATTAATCTCCTTCTCTCAGGCTACATAAAACCAAGCAAGCTGTCATTTTCATTTGGAAAGCTTGTGAGCATTCAAGATGGATTGAATGGGGAAGGTTTGTAAGAATACAAAGGTACAGGCAAAAACAATGAATAAATTCATGAACTGACTTGTTTTCATGAGACTAATTATCTAACAAGTTGTTCTTTGATTTTCAGCCTCAAAGGGACATTAATAAAGGCAATCCTTTGAATTTTAATACCTATTTCACACAGAAGGGAAATCTTTTCACAAAACCATTAAATATTTCCATTCAACTCTTAAGGTACATAGTTAAAATATACGAAAGGAAATTGAGGGATGCAGACAAGAATCTCATTAGTGGTACTTTTTGTGATTATTCAGTCATGTCCAAGTCTTCCAGAAGATTGGAGTTTTCTTGGCAAATGTACTGGAGTGATTTGCTATTTCCTTCTCCAGCTCATTTTACACATGAGAAACCGAGGCAAAAAGGGTTTAAATGACTTGCCCAGGAACAATAAGTGTCTGAGGCTGGATTTGAATTCAGCTCTTCTTAACTCCAGGACCAGAGCTCTATCTACTGTGCCATCTATTTGCCCTATATATGTATATGATGACTATTAAGTTCAATTTTTTAAAATTTATGTAAGAAACAAATTGCATAGCTATTTCTAAAAGGTCCTAAGAAGGCCTGTTTTTTTGGGTTTTTTTTTTTGTTTTTTTTTAAGAAGGCCTGTTTTAATGAAGATTAGCTTCCTCTATAATGAACCCATTTCCCTTTTTTTTTTTCCATTTTAAGTGAACCTTAATTAGGGAGCTCTAGTGAGGAATGTCCTCTCCTAAGAAACTGTTAGCCAATAGGCACTGTTTATACTAATATATTAAAACTGTTTTTTAAAAAATCCTATACTTATCACTAACCTATAGGAGCCTTGGAGCCAACCGGATGGTACAATATATAGGACAGAGGGGGCCTGAAGTCAGGAAGATCTGAGTTTAAATTTCGCCTCAGATATTAGCTGTGTGACCCTGGGCAAGTCACTCAACTCTGTTCGCCTGTTTCTTCAATCTGTAAAATGAGCTGGACAAGGAAATTGCAAACCATTCCAGTATCTTTGCCAAGAAAACCCCAAATGGTATGAGTCAGAAATGATTTTAAAAAAAAATAGATAGGGAAACTGAAGCTGTGTCTAAGTAAATTGACCAAATAAGTATCTGAGGCTGGATTTGGATTCAAGTCTTCCTGATTCCGGTCCCAGAGCTCTGTCCACTGTGCTACCTTTAAATGCTTTAGTCTTGGACACCATGCTTCTTTCAATTACATCATTTCATACTGAAGCTTTTTTTGTTTTCATTTTTTGGCCAGCTTTCCCTATGTCTGCTTTTGCATTTAAGTCATTGTGTATATATTGCTTTTGGCTCATAAATTTTTCATCTAGAGCCAGCTGTAGTTGCAAAGATTCTAATTATTTTTATGGTGATCCATTTCTTTAACTTCACCATGAGCACCCCAAGGTAAGCTAACCAACCAAGAAATATTTGTTTCTTTTGGGGACAAAATAAATCAACTTCATCAGTTTTATTTGCCTTTCTGAGAAGAATCCTTCCAATATATAGAAATGCTTATTATTTATTTCTTCTGCTTTCATTTATAGTTGGAATGCCAACACCACTAGTTGAATTTCTCTAGTTCATTAAATTATTTGTAAATGGCCTACGAACTGAGCCATTCTTAATGCCCTCTTCCCTTTCCATTCCTCCCAATTTAAGACTGCATCTATCAAATTCTAGTTTTCAAAACGAGGAAGATGATATATATGCTATCCTTGTCAGACCATATGCAGAGTATACTGTGTGCATTTTAGGCATGATTTTTGAGGAGCTGGTGTGCCTCTAGTAAAAGGCACTAGAAATGACGGGGGTCAAAATCAATTGAGATAAAGATTAGATGAAAAAATAGAAGGAAGAGGGGAAGTGAAAATTTTGTTCAGCTATTTGAAGGCTTATCATGGAGAAGTAGGATAATCTCTTAAGTGCAGAATGATAAGACATATACCAGGGAGACAGATTTTAGTTCAATACATGTAAAAAACTTTTTCAGTAGTCCTTTCTAAAAGTGGTACGCACTCATACCACTAAAAAGATTCTGATTTTGTTGTCTCTGGAAAGATATCTTGAAGTCTAGTCTGGAGGAATTTTTGTAGAGTATGTTCTAGACAGGATTCCTGCTTAGGTAAGGAGCTGATCTAAGATCACTTCAAACTGAGGTTTTGGAATATGAGAAACCGGCAATAAGTATTACAGAGATCTGAAAAATAGGGCTATTAATGTTCCCCAAAAAGCAATCCCTTATTTAGACCTGCTAGTGATTAGGATGGGAAATTTTTGAAATATTATATTCTAACATATAGCATCTAACTTCCCTTATTTAGATAATGTATTTCTTTCCACCTATCCCATTTTAAATGTCCAATTAAAAGAATAAAAATAATAATAAAAATGAGATTTAAAAAAGTCAAGACTTTTTTAAAAGTTTTTTTTCTAAAAGCTTCTAAGATAAAAAGGATCACTAAGGTTCAACTAAAGACTTTTGCCTAAATTAGAAGAGACAAAAAGCTTCAAGCACAGAGCCCTGGAACAACTGAAGATGTTTACGAATTTCTGACTTCAGGTTTAGAAAACAGGATAGGGATATATGCATAATATACAGGAGAAAGATTCAGTGCTATAAATTCAGTCATCTTTATAAAGATATAAAGCAAATGAATTTTTGTCAATTCTTGGCTTGCTAACTCTTGAATTGTCTTTAATAAAATATCTTCAGTAGTGGCAACCTCTTTTCAAGTTGAGCTTAATTTAAAAAATGAAAAAAGCCAGAAGCTAAAACTTTAGAGTAAGGGCTAGTTAATAAGGTGTGTCTGATCGTGCTATTTTTGGTTTAAAATAGCAGAGTGGGGTGGGAATGCAATATAAGGCAATGTGACTATATATTCTCGTGTAGCTATAAAGACAATTCCAAAAGAGTTAAAAAACTGTTTTGGGAAATGACAGCATTATTGAAATGAGTGTATATAACTTATTAGCATGACTATTTTGAAAGGTTTTTCCTTTAACAATTGAGTGTGTATTTTCAATGAATGATTTAAATATATTCCATAATTCAGATTTTTTGATAAATTCAGATTAGCTTTAACCCAATGCTATCTAAATTTAGACCTGCTTATATACACATATATATGTGGGGTAAGTTAAAGGGGGTGGAGTTAGTTCTAGCCTATTCCATGAACCCTTAGCAACTATTATACTATATTTAGGTGCTGGGGATAAAAAAGGCAAAAAATATATCGTTACTGCCCTGAAGCTTATAATCTAATAGAGAAGATTAATAATTAGTTTGGTGTCTAAATGAGTTTCAATGCACAATAAGAAATTTGAGGGAAAGGTTATTTTCAATTAGGGGGATCAGGGAAGGCTATAGGAAAGAAATGGAAACTAAGTTGAACCTTGAAGAAGGCACTTCAGCAGAGACTTGGGGGGAATACATTTCAAGCATAGGGTGGGTGATGGGAAGCCTGGTAAGGGGAAAGACAAACATGGGAATAACTGACAGGTCCATTCCAACAGGAACATTGAGTCAGTAAGGGAAGTAGTATGGTATATGGTTGGAAAGGTAGGTTAAAACCATTATTATCAGGATCCACTTGAGACTTGTGCAAAAGAGATTGGTTGGACTATAAATGGATTTTGGCAGCTATGGATGGACTAAAGAGTGAAGATACTGAAACAAAGTGACCAGCAGGTTAATTAAAATAATCCAGGCCATAAATTATGAAGGCACTATGGAAATGTTTTGTATGACTTCCTATATATAACTGATATCATATTGCTTGCTTTCTTAAGGGATGGAGGAAGGGCTGAAAGGAGGGAAGAATAAAAAATGAATGTTAATTTTTTAAAAGAAAATGTCAAAAAATAAAGTTATAAGAGCCTGCACTAGGATCGGGATAATAAATGGAAGAGGCAAAGTCAGATTCGAGAAATACTATGGAAAAATTCAAAGTGCTTAGGAAACTGACTAGGTATAGGAAGTGACTGGTTTTCACATAAAATTTTATTTTAGGAACAGTGAAAATTTTTCTTTATTCTTCAGAGCAGAAATTTCACTTTCCCCAAAACACAATGGAAAATTGTCTAATTTTTCAAAAAAAAAAATGGAGCTGAAGATGTTAATGAAACACTGAATATTTATTTTTAGTATAATAAAAGAAAAATAAGCAGCATTGAAAACAAAGTGCTAAATAAAAGCCCCCCAATGTAATGAGAAAAGCTAATTACACTTTCTAGAAAAGTCTATATGAAACAGACATTGAATAAGTTTCTTTTAAAAGTTGCTAACTTTAATCAGCTTGATGTAAACTTAGACTCTGTGACTACAAGCAGCTGAGGACAACACAAATACAAATACAAGGAACTAAGAAGAGGAACCTTAAGAGGTTGATCTACAGGTCACTCTCCATGTGCAGCCCCTATTCTGCAATAAGGAAGCAAAAGTTTGTTCTCTTGAACATTGTTAGGGGAAAGATTTAAATGAGAATCCTTTTCCACTCCTTGCAGTTTTACTTGTCCCCAAATTCCCCCAAAAGAGGCCAGAATGACAAGTATCTGTCCTTAAGAACTTGTGAGAGACAAAAGGCAGCATGGGATTAGGGGTGGGGTAATTTTTGCTGTTCTCAAAGGTGTCTGCTAGAAATAAAGGCGGGGAAAAGACGGGACTGACAAGGTAGACAGCTGGGTCATTTTACTAATAACTATGATGAAAAAAAAAGTTTTACTATAATGATAATAGCTTGATAGCTAAGAACATCCAACTTCAGCAAATTCTCATACATGGGAATGGCTGGCTGTTTCATGCTGGATTGTTAAAAAAGCTTTCTTTAGATCATAGGACATATTCTCCAAGCTATCATGCACCCGACATTTAAGGATCAAAGATTGGGAAAATGGCAGAGGAAAGAAGGGAAAGTACGTATTTTCAGCAAGTGACCAATGACCATCCTGGGTATTGTGATAGAGAGAAGGGGAGTGAATGAGGCAAGGGAAAACAAGTGAATTCCCTTCTCACTGGATAAATAAGGCCACTCCACAATGGCCCCACATAGGAAGTCTTTTAGTATGAGTTGAAATTCAGAACATATTTTCCCAAAGAAACATTAACAAAATTTAATGGGCTCAATGCCCTACTAAACCCTTAATGCAACTTAACAAAAATTTATTAAGTGCCTACTATGTGGAACTACTACTAGACTAAGGAATACGGATACAAAAATTCAATAAGATATGGCACCTTCACAATCTACTAACACAGATGAAATAATATTGATCTGAATATAGGCCATACTCTTAAAATGAGATGGGGAAATGAAAAAATACAGAATGAAGGAAGGAGGAAGAGAGAGGAGAGGGGGTGGGGGCTTATGTTTAAACCAGGTTTAAGGGGAAAGATGCAGCTTATTTTCAGACCAATATTAGTATTGGGGGAGGATTCTTCATAAAGTCCTTGTGCTCTCTGAAGCTTAATAATTTAGGCTGCAGACATGATAGACACAATCTGTAAATATCATTGCAAAGCAAATTTATTAAGGCTCAGGAAAATCACATTACACAGATTTACACAATGTGTTCTCATTTTAAATCTTATGACAAATGAAAACTAGCTATTGTTGGATGAAAAGACGAAATGCATCAACTTTAAGAACGAAATTAAACTTGCCTTTCAATGCTACTTACAGATTGTTTCATAATTACAACCTAAATCAGTAAAGTTTAAAAGTTACAAGTTTAAAAGGTTTAAAACTGCATAATGAACTTGATTAAGACCTTGTATCAGCTACATTCTGATTTAAAGTCTTTTGCGGGCTGGCCTCAGAATCTAAACACACCATAATATTTTTTTTTCCTGGTGAGCAAATGCATTCTGTATTCTAAAACAAATAACTTCCAAATAAATTTTAAGAACACAGCCCCTTCTTCAGTTGGGAGCTGCCTGTATTAAAAATACAATCAGCCAGGAATCCTGGCACACACCTGTAGTATCTGCTGCTAGGAAAGCTGAGGCTGCTGGTTGGTTTGCTTGAACCTGGGAATTCTGAGCCACAGTTAAGACTAAAGCTGACCAGGTGTTTGCACTAAGTCTGGCACCAATATGGTGAGCCCCCAGGGAGCGGAGATGGAAAAACAAACAGGTTAAAGCTCCAAACCAATCAATCAGCAGTGGGATCGGGCCCTGAGTAGCCACTGCCCTTCTATCCTGGGTGAGATAGTGAGACCCAGATTCAATTTTTTTTTTTAAAAAAACAACAATAATAATAATAACAAGAAAAGAAATACAATCAAAGCTTTTCAATAATACTGCCCCAGTGATTGCCTGCAATGCTGCCATTGAGTTACATGTATTAAAGAACAAAGAGAATATTTCCATGGCTCTGTTTTCCCACAAGGTATTGGAATAACCCTGGGTAACTGGCATGACATACTCCTGTAAATGAATGTTATTTTTATAATAAAGTTAAGTCTTAGACTTGAATCACATTGATTTCATTTTAAATACACATTTTTATCACTTTTTTCTATCACTTGCTTTTTCATAAAAGATGGGCAAAACATTTCTTCAATACATTATGCATATCTTGGAATAATTAAAAGATAGTAGCACTGGGTGAATGATTATATTCCTTATTTATAAGTGTTATAAGAACATATTATATAACCTTCAATTTAAAAAGCAAGATATACAACTGATATAATCAGAGACAACATTCAAATCTTAAGATCAACTTATGTAACTTCAATGGAAAAAGAAATTATTTTCTGGCCTGGACCCTTTCACTAAAACCAAAAATTTATGGGGATTTGAAACTATCTGGAGAGTAAAAGAAAACGTTTGAAAGCATCATTCCCTTTTTTTAGTTAATATTCTCTTCCCAAATGTGGTAACGTTTTCTCCTTAAATGCTTTTGTCTGAAGCAATTTTTCACCTTTACTAAAACATGGTTTCTCACATGCACATAAATTTCATAAAATGCCCAATTCTATTTCACCTCCTATGAATGACATTTAAGCAAAACATTAGGACCCAGAAGCAAGAGGGCTTTGCTTCCCTCTCTTAAATTCTTCTCTGCTCCCCAATTATTCCACTCAAGCAGAGATCTAGTACTCAATACAATGGGCATTGAGCTACTAATAACACTTGGAATTTAAACACCACTTTTTATCCAAAGTTTCAAAGAACTTTACAAAAAATTATCACAAATTCATACATAAAGAAATTGAGGCATAGAGAGTTATAAATGATTTTCCAAGAGTCATAATGCAGGCCAGTGGTGGGATGTGGGATTTATGACTTCCAGTCCCTTAAGCTAACTGCTAATATACTCTCTATGGACATAATTAGCCTCAAAATCTGTCTAAATATATACTGGCAATTATAAGGATCAAAAAAGGAGGTGAGGGGCAAATACAAATTTTTTTTTTTTGTAAACAGTTCTTATATCATACCCACTGCAGAATGTTTAATGAAGCATTCGAGTCACAGCTCTTAAGACAAAAGCAATGTTATAACTCAAAGTCAAATATGTATTCATTGGCCAGATAGATTCGTCGGAATATGAGAGCTGCCAATGCTAGAGTCAGGATGATGATAAGTACGGCTGATCCAATATGATCCGTGTTGGGGTTGGCTCTTGGCTGCTGGACCTGAACATCAGTTGAACTCGATGATGTTCTTCTTTGACTTTGCTGCTGGGCGCGGCGCTGTCGAGGGCTCATGGAGGTATTCTTAGAAACAGTTTGGGGAGGCTCTTGTGGGGAAGTTGCAGCAATGTTCTGAGCATCATACTAAGAAATTTTAAGAACAGTTAATTGAAGCAGACAAAACACACATAGAGACGCACATACACAAATATATATGTACTACATGTTACAATATAGAGAGAACTAAATTTGGACAAGAACAGGGTTACCAAGAACCATTCTAGGTTCCTGAAACTGGCCTTAAGTTTGATGAAATAGACTTATGGGGCAGGGTAAGAGTAAGAATTTATACAGAGCTCTCTCTACTGACTGATTACCTAAGCTAATCTCCAATGGTACTCTAGCAATGCTTGCTAATACTAGGTTTACTAGAAATTACTAGAAACTATGCCCTTTCCCTCAGGACATCTGGGGAGGAAAACAAGCTGACTCCTACTTTGTTTCATAGGTCAAAAGCAGCACTTAATGGGACTTTTTTGTATCATGCACTGATTTGGAATATCAATATTATTCAATCTGCCCTATGTGCCTTGGAATCACATTCATCAAGTAAAACCAGATACAACATAGTGCTTCACCTCACAACAGACACATTACTCTTTTAACTCAAAACTACTGTATTGTCACCCATAATCATAATCTGTGCCAGACAATCCCAAAGAAGTTTAAAAGGCAATGTGTTCTAAGCTAGGACAGCAATAATAGGAAGAGAGGATTCTTCTGGGTAGTTGTAGGTTAAAGACACTTGGGACAGGCTTAACTTTTACTATGATATACTTTTGCTGGGGGGGAGGGGTGATCCTGGCATTTGTCTTGAATTCTTTGTTTAACCCATCACAAGAAACTTATAACGACTACATTATTCCCATATATATATGTGTGTGTGTATATATATATGTATATGTGTGTATATATATATATATGTATGTACATATATGTACACACACATATATATACACATACATTACTCTTGTGTGTGTGTGTGTGTGTGTGTGTGTGTGTGTGTGTATATATATATAAAACATATACCTCCCCTTCTCACAGAAGGAGGAAAAAAAAAAGCCTCATTGACTTTTTCAGTACCAGCTCCACCTTTGTCATCTCTTGATTCAAATACTGATGCTGTTACTTACTAGTATAGCTTTTGCTAATAAGTTAACAGAGGAAGAAATACTATCATCTTAAACGTGTGATACTTTTCTTCTAAGAACCTACAAAAGTTTAATAGACCATATCTCTATTTCTTAATATATCTTATGAGGCACACAGAATAAGTATCCTGAATTTTTAGGTAGAGATAAAATTATAGATTCTAAAAATAACAAAGGGAGACAGTAGTAAAGCCATTAACTTCTCATATATTCTGATTCTTTGACTTCAGGGATCCCGGATTATTACTTTTGCTATATAAAGAAATTAAATAGCATAGCAGTAGCATTTTACAAATTATCCATAAATCTTAATGTTCCTAATATAAACAAATTAACTGGTAATAATTACTTGAATTGAATTAAATTATGATAAACGAGCTAGAAAACATTCAAAATAAGTATTTGGTCTTCTTGATTAGTCGCCAAAGTTAAAACAGGTAAGAACACATTCAATTTCACTTAAAACAGCAAAATTCCTTAGTTCCTAAGAGAAATGCAAATTCTTAAAAGGAATAAAAATATCCATATGGAACAAGCAATCCAGAGACTGGAATAAAAAAAGCCAGATAGCCTAAGATCAATCCAAATTAAATCAAATATTTTACTTTAAATAACTTGCTTGGCTAATCAGAGTTTTAAAAACCCCAATCTTACCCTTCCTCAAAACCTAGCCTAAACAAAGAGCTTACCAAACTTAACGTTCAATTCCTAGACAGAAAGTACCTCAGCTTTTAAATCATATGCTTATGTGATACCAGCAATCTAATCCTTTAAAATACTAATATAATTTGGATATTATCCAAATTCATCAAATGCAAAAAGAGTCAATCTTATCTAATTATAAGGCTTTAACTAGAATCAGTTACTTCACATGGTCATCTATATATCAAGGACCATTGATGATCTAAATCTAGTTGATACAACTAAGCTTTCAGCAATTGTTAACAGTTTGCTCTTTTACATAAGAAAAAAGCTTAAAAGATAATGATTTAATTTCTTAATATTTCTTGTTAATGATTTAAGTCTTAAGGATAAGTAGGAAATTTTCAGGTTGCAAGCATTTGATTTATACCTCTTCTGCAGACAACACTTACCCATATCCCATTCTCCACTTCATCCCAGACCCTGCTATCCCTGCTCATAAAAGTTATAATGAACAAATCTAGGACTATTAGAGAAATTATGTTCACATGATAGAATAAGAGAAAAATCTAAGAAAATGGAACACTTTAGTTGATTTGATCTTGAGGACAGTTAAGACTGACCTGCCTTCATGGTAATTTACCTATCACCAAATGCCTTCCACATATGGCCTTAATTTTTTTTTTACTTGATTTTGTTATACTCATCAACATTCTGTAGATAGGGGATTACTATATCCTTTAAATATTCAAACAGCTCTGGAATTCTCATAGGATTATCAATTATTCATATGATGGAAATTAGCTCAAATCACTTTCCTCCACACTCCTAGGACCAAGTTATACTAAAGGCAATTTTGAGGAGTAGGACAATTTTGGAACCATGGAACAAGTGAGAGAGGATAGACCTTGATGACATTCTGAAGTTGAAGGTGAGAGGGTATTCAATGCAGCATGAGGGCTTTATGTAATATTTGGGAAGACCAATAACAATCTGAAATACATCCAAAAAAGGAAACCAGGTTGGTAATAACTAGAAACTGGGTCATCCAGAGATCTGTGTAAAGTACCTGGGAAAGTTTAGTTGGAAAAGAGAAGACTAAGAAAGGACATAGATACTATCTTCAGATCTTAGAGGCAGCCCAGTACAGTGGAACGGGTACTGATAATGACAGTACCAGACCCAAATTCAGTCCTAGCTCAGCCCCCCAGCTACTTTCTTAGCCCAGGCTAGTGTCTTTTCTTTGCTGGACCACAGTTTCTTCATCTATAAAAGAAGAGAGTTGGGACAAACGACCTCTAAGGGCCCTTGAAGCTCTAACAAGTGTGATCTTAAATAACCAATGCTTGTTATTCTGAGTAAGGAACTAAATGTGTACCTCTTGAATCCAGGAGGAGTGAGAGGAAATTGCAGAAGCAGATTTTGACTCAATTTTTAAAAAAATTTTCCTAACAAGAGCTTTTTATGCAGAGGCTCAATGACTAGTTGTTAGGAATGTGGCATCCTTCCAAGTCATTCTGGGTTACAACTTTGAAGCAATGCTGACAACTTTCATGTTTCCCTCTTTTTTTCAACTTCTGTGTGAAAATAAATGCCCAGTCTTAACCATTCTACCCTCAACATATACTTTGTGACTTAATGAGCTACTTCAGGCCCTCATCATCTCTTATGTGAAGAACTTCCTAACTGGTCTCCCTGAATCTAGTCTCTTTTTCTCTAATGTATCCTGCACAAAAGATGCCAAATTCATCCTCTTCAGACAGGATAGACTGAGACTTCTGCTCTTTTTCAAATCAGTGATTCTTAACATTTTGCAGTAAAAAATAATATAAGGTAAAGGAATAAGGGCAGATTGAGAAAAGGGGTGAGGCTACATACCTGTAAGATTGGCTAAGATGACAGGAAAAAAAAATGACGAATATTGGAAGTGACATGGGAAAACTGCGACACTGATACACTGTTGGTGGAACTGTGAATGGATCCAACCATTCTGTAGAGCAATTTGGAGCTATGCTCAAAAAGTTATCAAACTGTGAATACCCTTCGAGCCAGCAGTGTTTCTATTGGGCCTATATCCCAAAGAGATATTAAAGGAAGGAAAGGGTCCCACATGTGCAAAAATGTTTGTGGCAGTCCTCTTTGTAGTGGCCAGAAACTGGAAACTAAATGGATGCCCATCAATTGGAGAGTGGCTGAATAAATTATAGTAAATGAATGTCATGGAATATTATTGTTCTGTAAGAAACGACCAACAAGATGATTTCAGAGAGGCCTGGAGAGACTTGCATGAACTGATGCTAAGTGAAATGAGCAGAACCAGGAGATTATTATATGCAGCAACAAGACTATACGATGATCAATTCTGAAGCCATGGTTCTCTTCAACAATGAGATGATTCAAACCAGTTCCTACTGTTCAGCGATGAAAATAGTCATATACATTCAGAGAGGCCTGTGGGAACTGAGTGTGGACCACAACACAACATTTTAACACTTTCTGTGAATGTATGCTTGCATTTTGTTTTCCTTCTTAGGTTTGTTTTTTTTTTCTCTTTCTAGATCTGATTTTTCTTGTGCAGCAAGATAACTGTATAGATATGTGTATATATATATGTATATATATATATGATTTATCATATATTTTAACATATTTAACATGTATTAAGACTATCCTGTCATCTAGGGATGGGGGGAAGGAGGGGAAAAATTTGGAACAAAAAATTTTGCAAAGGTCAATGTAGAAAAATCACTCATATGTTCTTTAAATAAAAAGTTTTAATAAGAGAGAGAGAAAGAGAGAGAGACAGAGAAAAGGAGTGAGGATATGACAAAGATAACTTACCTCAAAATCTTGCCTAGAACTAGCACTGCTCCCAGGAAAACAAGAAAAAAGTACTTCTTTTCCCTTTCTCATTACGGGTTCTGCTCTCAGGAATCAAATGAGCTAGTATAACCAGAATTGTGTCATCTTGGGGCTGAAAGAGGTCTCAGGATCAGCCTATTGTTCTCATTTTTAAAAGGAACCCTATAGTTTAGCTATATCATAGATTAAATAGGTATCTTGTGAGTTAGTCTGTTCTGGGGAAATTCTTGGTTCTAAATAACCAATTTAGAAATGTGACAGTTTGGAAGACAACCTTTTAATATCTGCCAATATAATTTTCAGTAAACAGAAGAATCAGTATTGTGGGTTTTAGAAAATATAAAAGTTCATTTAGGACTTCAGTACCTGAGAAGATAAGAAAATTGGTAAAGAGGGAAAAATAAAAAGAGACAATCTTCACTGTTGGAAGAGAGACATTCTTATTTCCTAAAAGGCAAGAAAAAGTTTAAGTTTTTATCAAGATGCAACAGATGGCCTGACGTTTTCTAACACGTTTAAAATTTTTACCAATCCCTCGCCTCCTCACTGCTAAAAATATAGTTTATCCAGGATTTGACAATAAATTCTCACTGCATTTATATAGTACTTACTCTCACAGCAGCTGCCCTGGCCCAACACCAGGAGATCTTAGCAGTTTCCATAATGGCCAGATTATATAATTAGATTCATGGAAAATTTATATGAAAATGGTAAAACAATTTCACTTTAAACTTTAAAAGATTAAAATATATAGGAATATTAAGACTATATATAATTTAAAACATGCTCCCATATATTAAATATTAGCTTAAGACTTTCTGATGTGGTACTATTTATTGTATTAGTGTCCCTCATGCCAATCAAGTCTTTTTTTTTTTTAAAAAGCTTTTTATTTGCAAAACATATGCATAGGCAATTTTTCTTCATTGACCCTTGCAAAGCTTTCTGTTATAAATTTTTCCCTCCTATCCCCCACCCCCTCTCCTAGATGGCAGGAAGTCTAATACATGTTAATTATGTTAAAATATTTGATAGATTCAATATGTGTATACATATTTATACAGTTTTCTTGCTGTACAGGAAAAAAAAAAAAAAACCTGAGAAGGTAAACATAATGCAAGCAAACATCAATAGAGAGTGTGAAAATGCTATGTTGTGGTCCAGACTCAGATTCCACAGGCCTCTTCCTGGGTGTATATGGCTTTCTTCAACACTGAACAACTGGAACTGGTTTGAAACATCTCATTGTTGAAGAGAACCACGTCCATCAGAATTGATCATCATATAGTCTTATTGCTGCCCTGTACAATGATCTCCTGGTTCTGCTCATTTCACTCAGCATCAGTTCATACAAGTCTCTCCAGGACTCTCTGAAATCATATTCCATGATATTCATATACCATAATTTATTCAGCCACTCTCCAATTGATGGGCATTCATTCAGTTTCCAGTTTGTAGCCACTACAAAGAGGGCTGCTACAAACATTTTTGCACATGTGGGACCCTTTCCTTCTTTTAAGATCTCTTTGCAATATAGGCCCAATAGAAACACTGCTGGGTCAAAGGGTATACAGTTTGATAACTTTTTGAGCGTAGTTCCAAATTGCTCTCCAGAATGGTTGGATGCATTCACAGTTCCACCAACAATGTATCAGTGTCCCAGTTTTTCCATATCCCCTCCAACATTCATCACTATCTTTTCCTGTCATATTAGCCAATCTAACAGGTATGTAATGGTATCTCAGAGTTGTCTCAACTTGAATTTCTCTGATCAACAGTGATTTGGAGCACCTTTTCATATGACTAGAAATAATTTTAATTTCATCATCTGAAAATTGTCAGTTCACATCCTTTGACTATTTATTGATTGGAGAGTATGCCAATCAAGTCTTAAAAATATTCAACTGATCAATGAGATTACCTTAAGTGCTCACTATGTACCAGGCACTATTATGCACTCGAGAACACAAAGAAAACAACAGCTAGCTTTAAAAAAAAATTTTTTTAAAACCCCTTTTGAGGTTTTCAAAATCTATTTATACAGTTCTCATGATAAGAGTCCCTTCCTTCAACCTTACATTCTAATGAGTGAGACAATATACATAATCAGGGGAGATTGCTAGCTGCTAGGGGAAATCAAAAAAATTCTCCTGAAGGAGGTGGCATTAGCCGAGTTTTAAAGAAACCAAGGATGCTAAAAATCGAATGTTGAGAGGGAGAGTATGCCAGGGGAATAACCAAAGCAAAGGCACAGAGATTGGAGACCAAGTGTTGCATTCAAGGAGAACAGCAGTATAAATGGATCATAGAGCTCTAGGATGTAGGGAAGCAGAATGTCAGATCTCTTTCTAAGCTGCAACAAGGACCAGCTTTTGAAAAATTTTAAATTCTACACAAAGAACTTTACATTTTTTCTTGGAAATGTAGCCAATGAAGTTTGCTAAGAGGATGAACAGAGGGAGTGAAATTAAGAACATCATTTTGGGAGCTTTAGCAGAAAAAGGACTGAAGTGAGGACAGATTTGAGTAGACAGATCAATAAGAAGTGCAGACAAGATATTAGGGACTGAATAAGGATATCAATTGTATAAGTGAACAGAGGGGATATATGTGATGTAATAGAGGAAAAAACCCACAAGATCTGGCAACTGAATGAAATTTTTTTTAGGTGTATATGTACAAGTAACAGTATTATATGTATACATACAGGATATGTACAGGTAACAGAAACGCTGAATCCTGAGGGAGAGGCTCTCTTTTTTTTCTGCTACCTGTGCTCATGTCACACAGATGATTTTCTTCTCTGACCATGACTCATGCTTTGAAAAATACTTTCCTTGTGGCTAGAGGAGTAACTTGAAAATCAGTTTAACAAACACACTCTGATCTATAGCTCTTTGTCTCTGACTTACATTCTTCATTGGTAATCCAGCAGGTCAATTTATAATAATAAGCACAGTGGGTTTTAAGTTCTCTTTTTGTTATTTTAATAAATGAAAATAATTTTAAATGATATTTGAATATAGTTTATATATGCTGATTATAACAATTCTGTATAGTATATCAAGTACATAAAGATATTCAAATGGCCTAGTCACAACCCCAATTACCTTGCCAAAAAAAAAAAAAAACCTTAAAAGTGGTGATATCACTGATGAAGATGAAATTAAACTATAAAGAATTATTTTGCCTAATTAAATGTCAATAAATTTAACTATATAAGTGAAATGGAAGAATATTTACAAAAACTGAGTGGATGCCCACCAGTTGGAGAATGGCTAAATAAATTACGATATATAAATGTAATGGAATACTATTGTTTTATAAGAAACTATCAGCAGGCTGATTTCAGAAGTCTAGAAAGTCTTACATGAACTGATGCAAAGCAAGCAGAACCAAAAAAACATTGTACACAGTAACAAGATTACATGATGATCAACTGCAATGAACTTGGCTTTTTTCAACAATGAGGTGATTCAGGCCAATAAATAACTTGTGATGGAGAGAACCATCTGCATCCAGAGGAAGGACTATGGGGACCGAATCTGAATCACAACATAGTATTTTCACCTTTGTTGTTGTTTGCTTGTTTTTTTCTTTCTCATCTTTTCCCCTTTTGATCTGATTTTTCTTGTGCAGAATGATAAAGTAAGTATGTTTAGAAGAATGTTTAACCTATATTGAATTATTTGCTATCTAGGGGAGGGGGAGGAGAAGAAGGAAAGAGAAAAACTTGGAACACAAAAGTTCTGCCAGGGTGAATGCTGAAAATTATCTTTGCATGTATTTTGAAAAATAAAAAGCTATTATTAAAGAAAAAGATATTCAGTAAGGCTAAATAAACAAAGCTTAAGAAACATTGGTAAAAAATGTATTTCCTTTGAAAATTGTATTTTATTTTCTTTTCATTTTTCCTGTTAATTTCAATACAGGCTGGAATCTCATTTTAAAAATAGTTATTACAAGTAAAAAGGCAAACAATAATATGGTGATATGTTTTATTTCAAAAGGACTGCTACTGAAAATGTTAGTTAAGCTATTATAGATATGATATATGGATATGATGATATGACCAATGGGCCATAAAAAATGTTCCAGCCTTAACAACTATTGTATTATTATGTTTCAGTTGGAAAATGTCATTAATAAAAGAGGAAAAACCAGGGAACACATCACAACCTCCCCCCAAAACAAACAAATCACATGTATATCTACAGTAACTTGGTAAAATCTCATTTTTCCTATAAATAACTACAATAAAATCCATAATTAATTTTAAGAAATAGCAGATAAGGCAAGTATATAATTATTTTCTTGATGAATTTTCTGAGCCAAAAATTATAGAAAACCTTTATAATTCAGAGAAAGCAAATAAAAGTATAATGGAGACTTTCAAATCCTTTACTATTCATGCGTTTTACATGGATATTGCTGCAAGCCCCTTCAACCTTTCTCATCCATTGAAGTTCTTGTCTATATTTATGGCATAAATTTTTGACCCGTCATGGTGAGATATTGATTCTGAGGTCTCAAATCTATGAACAAGTTTTGGTAAATCCAGCAAAATGAAAAAACTGCTAATCCAAAAACAGATTGTATAACTGAAGACCAACGACTAGCCTAAATGAATAAAGAAAAGATCATCCAATGCAACACAACATTCAACTAGATTAAGATACAAAAACAAAGAATTTAATTTTTTTTCCAATACCCAAATCCTCAATAATTTTACACTTTCTCTCTCTCTCTTTCTCACACACACACACACACACACACACACACACACACACACACACACACACTTTAAGCATAGTTTAAAATACTTTATAAGGATTCTCTATTTCCTCAACATGAACATAAAGCATTCTAAATGCTACAGAATGCTAATGGAGTCTGAAAATTCAGTAGATTTTAACATGGAGTACAGAATGGTAAACAAATAACTATAAAGAAATAGCTTGAGATTACCAAGGCTTACTTAAAACAACTTGTTTGTTCCACACTTCCCAACCGACCCCTAATCCCATATACTCTTTCCCCTGACTTTGAAGACTGATAAATTGCCATAGACCGTAGAACAAATGGAGAACATGAGGACTGGCAAGATACTCCTTGCCAGTAGACAGCCAAGGCAGTTTCTCTGAAACCTACCAATGAGTACAACACTAATATCTTTGGACAAAATTTATTCCAAAAAATGGGTCACAATCTAAGAGATGTCATTTTAAAACCACTACTATATAATGTTGGCCCTAATTTACTTAAAAATCTGGATGTCTTGCATTTACCTCAAATTCAACATGTTGCAAATTGAATTTATTATCTTTCTCCTAAAATCTGTTCATCTTCCTTACTTCTCATGCCAATGGTACTATGATTCATTCACCCATAGTCATTATCTTTAATTTTTCTTCTATATTATCTCCTAAATTCAATCAATCATAAAGGCATATATATTATCAACCTCCATATTTCTAGCATCATCCCATTCTTCCTATTTCCAACTCAGTGCAAGTCTTCATTACTAATTATTACAAAAGCCTCCAACTAGCCTACTTAGGTCCAGTCTTACAGTGCTCCAATTTATCCCTTTATATTGGTACCAAATGACTCTTCCTTATGCACAGACTACTTCTTGATGGTATTCTATTCAAAACTCTTAATTAGTTCCCTAATACCTAGTGAATAAACTCCAAACCTCTTACAGGCTCAAAGCTTTCCATAATCTGCTATCAACCTACTGCTCAACTTTATCTTTACTTCTTTTAATGCTATACTTCCCCTAACCTGAACTATTAGTCAACATTTCTGATGAATAGCCTTCACTTTCCTACATCTAAATGCATTTTCTTATGCTGTTCCCTATATTTAAAACATTCTCTCTTCCTATATTTACCTAAAGTAGAGAAGTAACAGTGGGAATGGAAAGACACAAAAGAAATTCGAAGGAGTACAAGACTGAAGAGGAATGGCAAAATAAGTTTGTTTCAGACTTTTTTTTAAGCCTTAAACTGGGTATATCCAAGTAAAGACATACAAAAAGCAGTTACATTCAGGACCAAAGCTTGGGGAACAGGTCAAGACAAGATGAACAAAGATGACTGTTGAAGTTAAAGGAATGGATGAGATCAAAGACATTTCAGAGAGGAAAAAAGGCACAAAAGGCAGAAACCTGGGAAATACACATATTTAGGAGGAGGAATTTTTTTTAAAGACAGAAAAAGAGAGTTTAGAAAGGTAGGAAGAAAACTAGAATAACACTATGTCAAAGAAGTCAAGAAAAGAAAGAATAAGCAAATAACAGTAAAATGCTGCAGAAAAGTTGGGAGACAATGAGGACTGAGAAAATAACATCCAATTTAGTTATAAGGGGATAAAGGGTAACATCATGTAGATTAGTTTCAATTGAGTGGGAAGAACAGAAGCCAGGTTACCAGGGATTATGAGATGAGTACTGATAAAGACATAAAAAAATTTAATTCTTAAGTTATAAATAAACTTTACCTTCAGAAGCCTCTGGAAAATACTAAAAAGTGTTATTTTTAAACTTAAGAGGCTCTCTTGTCCAGATAATAAGAGTATAAAATAGTTCCAGAAAAGAACAGCAAAAGCAGCCTTCTTTGATGTTCCTTTCCTTTGAAGCTGGCCTGCTCCTGACCCCCTCTTTGAACTGTAAATTGAATCCAGAGGATTTATACATCTGTGTGGATACTTAGAAACCTTTACATGAAATTTAATCTTTAGGTAGAGGGAGCTAAATCTATATTTCAATCTCATAGCTCTCTTCTCTCTCCAATAGTAGTAAAGAATTTATTCCTAAGCATAATTAATTCAATAAAAAGTACAAGTAACAAGTACAGATTAATCTGAGAAGTTTGACAGTGAAGAGATAAAAGAAAAGACAATGGTTTGATGGGAGTAATAAGACTGAAGAAAGGTTATTTTAGGATAAGGGAAACGAGCATGGATTATAGAAATAGGAGGCAGTAAAGCAGAAAAAAAAAATTAAAGATTCATCAGGGGATACTATTGGAGTCAAATTCCAAAAATGGAAGAAAGAATGAACAAAGGAACCAGAAAAAGTTTGCCTTGGGAAGGAACTATTTCCTTCTCAGAAGAAAAAAAAAAAACTAAGCAGGAAAGAAAGATAAAGAGAAATTTTGAGATTGAGAAGGAAAGCTGTGAGAGCTCATACTGTACTGCCCAAATTTCTGTAAAGTATGAAATAAAGCCATGTGCTCAGCTTCAGGGAAGTTAGATTATGGCTAAAGACCTGAGGAAAATAGAAAAGGTTAAAAACAGCAAATATGAAAAACTGGCTATTATTTCTTTTTTTTTCCATATGACTATTTTTTTTAATTTTTTTTATTAAAGCTTTTTATTTACAAAACATATGCTTAGGTAATTTTTCCATCATTGACCCTTGCAAAGTTTTCTGTTACAAATTTTTCCCTCCTTCCCCTAGATGTCAGGAAGTCTAATGCATGTTAATTATGTTAAAATTCTTGACAAATCAAATATATGTATACATATTTAGACAGTTATCCTGCTATAGAAGAAAAATTGGATCTACAAGAAAAAAAATCTGAGAAGGGAAACATAATGCAAGCAAACATCAATAGAAAGCGTGAGAATGCTATGTTGTGGTCCACTCTCAGATCCCACAGGCCTCTCCCTGGGTGTATATGGTTCCTTCATCACTGAACAACTGGAACTGGTTTGAAACATTTCATTGTTAAAGAGAACCATGTCCATCAGAACTGATCATCATATTAATTCTATAGGAAATGATTAAAAATGCAGCCACACAGCATAGGAGTGAAGTCTACTAAGATCAGAAATATGTAATATGAATATAAAATAGAGCCAAGCAGCGTAATTATAGGATTTTACTCTTTAGCCTTACTTAGCAACCTATAAATTGAAAGTAGAGGTCACCCAGGATTTGGCAAGGCAAAAATGGTAAAACAATAAAGAGGATGAAATAGTGGTGAGTATATTATTAAAATAGTTGATAAGGAGGTTTAAAACTGAGAAATGAGACAAGTGGAGTCAAAATGGCTGTAACGAACAGGGATAAAGAGTTCCCAATGAAGACAAAGAAGAGAATCAATATATAAGAGGGTAGGGTAGAAGAAAAGGCCAGGCATGGAAATTTCAGAATTCAAGATTTCTGAAGCCAAGTTTTGAGTAACAGTGAAATCTAAAATATGGGTGTGAAGTATGAATAATAAGTACAACTGTAATTGAGCTTATATATTCATCCTATCCTCATAATCTAGGGCATAAACCTAATAAAATAGCTGATTAAGGGGCAGCTAGGTGGCGCAGTGGATAGAGCACCAGCCCTGAAGTCAGGAGGACCTGAGTTCAAATCTGGTCTCATACATTTCCCTAGCTGTGTGACCTTGGGCAAGTCACTTAACCTCAATTGCCTCAGCAAAAAGCAAAAAAAAAAAAAAAGCTGATTAAGATTAAAGGTGCAATCTATTAGCCTTGGAATTAACTAGCCATCACAGAGAAAAGTCATTTCTTTATCCTTAATATAAGCACAGTGCTTTAACTAACCAAGTAGATGAAACTAGGTACAAAAAAGTAAAAGAGAGTAGTCTAAAGCATAGAGAAAAACACATTTCATGTCCTTTAGTTCATTATACAGAGCCTAGCACACCAAGGATGATGAGGATTACAGAATTAGAATTTTAAAGATAATTTAGTCTCATGAGAAACAAAGAAAAGCAAGCTATATAAGTTTATGTAAGTAGTTAATGGCAAAATTAGGGCTGGTTCCCAAATCTAGGTTCTTTCCATATATCCACATATCAATAATAATAATATATGAAATAATACTCATACCGATGTACTGGCTGTTGTATCCTGGAATGTTGAAGGTCTACCTTCTTCTGGTGGATCACTTAAGGAGAAAGAGTGTTTTAAATCTGGCACAGTGATAGGCTTTCCAGATGAATTGACTTCTGCCTAAAAGAAGAAGAAAGAGGGGGGAAAAATATATATATATATATATGTATGTGTGTATATGTATATTTTTTTGTGTGTGTGTATGTGTATACACACACAAATATATAAAAAAGAGAAACTGCAGGATAATCCATAAACTTAATTTTATCTGTTCTGAATTCTCTTCAGTGTTTACAATCATATTTGGTGAATACAAAAGAAACATGAAATATTATCTGTACTCTCCAAGAATTTACAATCTAATTAGGAAAATAAAAATGACAGAAAAGAAAGAACCAGAAAAGTATTAAATGTTAATCTGTCTGATACTGGCTACCTACAACAGAGGAGGAAAATATAATCAGTGAGGAATGGGGTAGCTAAAGAACGCTTTATAAATAAAGGGTGAAGGAGTAGCTAGATGGCATAGTGACAGACAGAGCACAGGTCTTGAAGTCAGGAGGATCCGAGTTCAAATATGGTCTCAGACACTTAATACTTATTGTGTCACCCTGAGTAAGTCACTTAACCCCAGTTGTCTCACCCAAATTTAAAAAAAAAAAAAAAAAAAAAGGGTGTGGGTGTGTGTGTGTGTTTGTGTGTGTGTGTGTGTGTGTGTGTGTGTGTGTGTGAGATATGGGGCTTTGGTATACACATAGATTTGAACAACAGGCCAGGAAAAAGGCAAACATCTTTTATATCAATTCAATTGCCTCAGTAAGTAGCTACTTCACTAAACGTAAGACTTTTAGGAATGTAACAGTTTTGGTGTTTTTTTAATTTGATCAACTGTTACAGGTGCTCCATTTGGAAAGTTACCCAACAAACTCATTTCTAATAATTTTCTAAGATAGTCCCATTATTTCAGTTCAACAGTCTCGTTTACTATATGCCTAAAATGACAGATAATAAAAGTATTTATCTGTACAATATATCTACATAGCACTGTAATGAAAAATTATATGTATCTACTGAGCTCTTTTGTTCCTAAGACAAATTAGAATTGTATAATATTTATCACACATTTGGTATTTAGATATGACTGTATAATAATAATTTTTGCCATTCCCACATTTTAACAAAAAAGTAAAATTAGTTTAGGATTCAATTTTAGATTTCCTAAATAAAGTTTTTTAATCACATCTGCTTAATGTAAAACTACAAAAAATCTTTACAAAGGGGTCACAACTCAACACTTAACCCATGGGATAGCAAGCACAGAAAAGAGAAGCTCAATTTTTACATAAGGAGCTAAGCATCTCATGAGTTTTAATGGAAGCAAGGAAAATGAGAATAGAGAAGATAGTGAAGGCAGAATTCAGATAATTATAAAAAAGCCATATAAAAAAAAAAAGAAAAAAAGGGTAGAACTGGAGAAATACCTTTCAAAACTTTGGCTGAGGGGAAATTCTTAAACAATGGATAAAGGAAATTATAAAAGATGAAAAATTTTACTTATACAAAATTTTAAAACTTTTGCATAACTAGAATCAATATAACTAAAGTTAAGGGGACTGTAAGGGGAAATGGGGGAATCTGTGTTTTTTCTAAGATATATAATGAACAGAGTCATTCCCAAGTACTCAAAGGACATGTGCAGTTTTCAAAAGAAAAAATGCCCAAAGGACATGAGCAAACAGTTTTCAAAAGAAGAAATGCAAAATACAAGTAACCATATAGGAAAATTCTCCAAGTTACTGAATATTGCAAGTGAAAAATCTTTTCTTCAAATAAGCAAAAATTATGAAAGACAAAAATAATGTTTAAAGAGTTATGGAAAGTCAAGAAAACACAAAGAAATTGTTGCAGGAGCTGTGAATTCATTCAACCATTCTGGAAAACAATTTGTAATTACACAGATAAAGTTAATTCATTTCCAGCAATCCTACTAGTTTTACACCGAAGAAGTCAAAGACAAAAAACAAAATTCCCATATATAAAACAAAATACTTGTAGCAGCACATTTTGTGGTAGCAAAAAACCCTCAAGAAACAAAAAGAACATCTGCTTAATGGAGAATAGTAGTAGCATTCCATTTTAGGTTAAGAAATGACACTTATGAAGAACGAGAAGATTCACATAAACAGATGCCAATGGAACAAAGCAGCAGGAGGAAAACAATAGCACACTGTGATGACATAAATGAAAACACAAAAAAGGTAGAAGAACTCAGATTAAGTAAAATAACCAATAATGATTTCAAAAGGCTGTAGAAAGTCTTCTTCCTCCTATTGGTAAATTAAGGATTTAAGGAAGAAAGCAGATGTGGATAGACACAGTTGGAGAGGGTTTTTTATTTTCCTTTGGGGGGGGGGGGGGGAAGGGGGGAGGAAGAAACTATTAGAAAAATGATTGCCATCTATAAAGACATCAATAATTTTTTTTTTTTTTAAGCAGGCTTAGGCCAGCCACAGTGGTAGAAATCCTAAACTTTTCTTCTTCACATGTTAGCACAGAATTGGTGTCAGAGATGGTAGGTAGAATGTAAAGAACTAGCAGAGCAGATGGAAACAAAACAGATGAAAAAATGGAGTAGGTAGTAGACTAGAGAAGAGTGAGAAAGGAGACAAGGTAATAGAACAGATCAAATAGGTGGGGTAGCCTAGTAAAGGGGAAAAAAAATTACTACCTTGTGAAAAAACAGATAACCAAGTGCTCCAGGTAGCAGTTCACTTCTCTTGGAAGTTATGGAATCTTTCTTGCTTTCTTCTATGTATGTTACTTTTCTGTCTCTCTCTACCTTTCCCATCTTGGTTTCTTGTCTGTTTTTCCTCTGCCTATCTCTCTATATATGTCAATGTCTTCCTCTTTCTGAATCTTTTTTCTTTCCAATCCTTTCTGCTTTCTTATCCTTCTCTCATCCCCCTTTTCTTAGACTAGTTATAATATGAAATTAAAGTATATTTTTCCTATAATTTGCTCTTCACCTCTGTTGTACTGGTAAATAAAATTAAAAATAAATTGGTAAAAATGAAAAACCTAAATATTAAATGAACGGCAACAGATGGGAAATTAAATGTTTCTCTTCTAACTTTGTGCAAAATTTCATGTTTTTATTTTAAAATTGACATATTTTTTAAAAAATTATGTCCATGAGGCCTCACATAAAATAAAAATACTTTAATTTTCATATAGTTGGCCTTATATAACATTTTTTTTTTGCTTAGGCAACTGGGGTTAAGTGACTTGCCCAGGGTCACATAGCTAAGGAATGTTAAGTGTCTGAGACTAGATTTGAACTCAGGTCCTCCTGACTTCAGGGCTGGTGCTCTAACCATTGAGCCACCTAGCTGCCCCCTTTATATAGCATTTTAAAAGACACATAAAACTGGGGCAGCTAGGTGGTGCAATGGATAGAGCACCAGCCTGAAGTCAGGAAGACCTGAGTTCAAATCTAGTCTCAGACACTTAACACGTCCTAGCTGTGTGACCTTGGGCGAGTCACATAACCCCAATTGCCTCAGCAAAAAAGAGAAAGAAAGAAAAGAAAAAGAAAAAGACACATAAAACTGTCTAAGTTCCTAAGTTACACAATAGGGAAGTAGTTATTTAATTTTGCCTAAAATAAAACTCCCTATTCAGCCCAACTTGGCTCCATTTATCTTATCATTTGTCAATCTTTGTCTTCTACATTAACTATCTAAAATTGATATTCTTTAAGACTTTAAAGTCCTTGCATGGACTGATGCTGAGCGAAGTGAGCAGAACCAGGAGATCATTATACACAGCAACAACAAGTCTATATGATGATCAATTCTGATGGACATGGCTCTCTTCAACAATGAAATGTTTCAAACCAGTTCTAATTGTTCAGTGAAGAAAGCCATATACACCCAAAGAGAGGGATATGAAATGTGGACCACAACATAACATTTCCATGTTCTCTATTGATGTTTGCTTGCATTGTGTTTTCCCTTCTCAGATTTTTTTTTCTTGTAGATACGATTTTTCTTGCACAACAATGATAAGTGTGGAAATATGTATACATATATTTGATTTGTCAAGTATTTTAATATAATTAACATGTAGTGGATTTCCTGGCATCTAGGGGAGGGGTGGGGACTAGGGGGGAAAAATTTGTAACAGAAAGCTTTGTAAGGGTCAGTGTTGAAAAATTACCATACATATGTTTTGCAAATAAAGTTTTAATTAAAAAAAAAAAAAAGACTGTGAAGTCTTTGTATGCAACTAATACTTAGTACACAGGACACTAAAGCAATTCATGCTTACTGATCACGTAACTCTACTATGTGTCCAGCACTGTGGAAGATAACAAAGAATGCATTGATAATGTTACCTTAGATTTTTAAAGCATTTTCACACAATGTAATTTCAATCAAAGTCTCAGAGAAATCATTTTAAGTTAAGCAGCACAAATTTTGCAAATGAGGAAATAAACTCAGAAATGTTAAGGATCTCGTTCAAGATTACACAGCTAGTTAAGCAGTAGATTCAAATATTTCAGTTTTCTAATTTGGGGGTTTAAAATGTACATCTTCTGACTAAATCCAGGGCTCTTTTCATTTTAATCTAGTTAGAAATAAAAGCTTTAGGGGCAGCTAAGTGGCACAGTGAATAGAGCACCAGCCCTGAAGTCAGGAGGACCTGAGTTCCAATCTGGTCTCAGACACTTAACATTCCCTAGCTGTGTGACGCTGGGCAAGTCACTTAACCCCAATTGCCTCAGCAAAAAAAAAAAAGAAAAAAGAAAGAAAAGAAAAAGAAAAAAAGAAAGAAAAGCTTTAGCAACATGAAGCAAAACAACAAATGATTAAGTGCCAAATAGAGGAGCAACTAATGATAAATAATTCAGAGACAAAAGTGTGAAATAGCATTAATTTAGAAGTTGAGTTCCAAAAGTATAGGCATGGCTATTCCTAAAGAATATAAACACACTATTATAGAACCCTAATAATAAACGGGAGGAATCCTTTCTAAAAATCTATTATGTAGTCTACCTTGAAACTGATTTGTCTAGCAAGTTCCTTGGCTTCTTGATCAGCCTGACTTGAATTACTTCCTGATGACAAAGGTAACAGGGCAATCTTCATTGCTGAGCCACATCCCTCACAACAGAAATCTTGTGATCTAAAGAAATAAAAGAATTTTAAAATGATTGCTATCAAGGACTCTCTCACTGAATGGAAACAAAAGTAGTTAAGTTTAACCCTGATTCCCTTTATACAAAACAGGAACACTGAACAAATAAACTTGTTTTAAAAGAAAAGCTCACCCCACATATGCACTCATTTGCTTTCTAGGTTGGAAAACCAAGAAAACATTTCCTTGAATATCTTATACCTTTTGAAGTACATTTTGAAGTCATACCAAATTTAAAAAATTAAAGTATTAGAAAAACTAAAATAAAGATTATTTTTCAAACTTCTTTTTTTTTCTTAAGTCAAATTTGGCCATCTAATGGGTTCAAAAAATTAGCACACTTAATTATTTTTCCAATCAGAATATTTTGATAGAACCAAACCATAAGCTGAAATCTTTTCTGTTCCACAACAAAACTATGAAGTGTAACATTTATTCTTCCCCACACCCAACCATATGGGTAAATTCAATAAATGGCTATATTTTTCAAAAGGTTCAGTAACATTCTCACAAATACTTTTATATTTACATAGGTACACTTATGACAATATAAACACAAGTTCATGACAACTAAAATATAATTTTCTTACCTTACAGTGAAACCCATCTTCTACAATATAAATTTTTGAAATATGAAATATTTTTCTTTTGAAATAAGAAATTTTTTCTTCCAGATGCTAACTACAGAAAAGATTTTCCAGCCAAAATAAAGACCTGATTTCTATCAAGCTTTTAAACATTAACTTAATACAGGTCTACAAAATACAATATTTATTTATCCAGAAGAGAAACCATATTATTTATATTGCATTCATATTGAACACAGACACACATTTTTACTCAACTACACTATAAATGTATCAAATGTCTTTTTTTTTTTTTTTTTTGCTGAAGCAATTGGGGTTACGTGACTTGCCCAGGGTCACACAGCTAGGAAGTGTTAAGTGTCTGAGGCCAGATTTGAACTCAGGTCTTCCTGATTTCAGGGCTGGTGCTCTATCCACTGTACTGTCCAATTGCAACATTATGAAAAAAATTCCACTCCTAGAACAAATCTAATGGAATTTCACTGAGTTCTTCTGTCAACAAAACATTGGGTCATTTACTGTTACTTTTATATGAAGTTAATTAAATAACAAGATTTAAGTCAGAACATGAAGTTAAAAATGAAGTTAGGGAAAAAACCAAGCATCATTTCTTCAAAGTATATGCTTTGTAGGTTTGAAAAACAAATTAAAACACTAGATAAAGAATAAAATGTAAGCTGCTCACTTTTTGGCAAGTGCTCTTCTTTCTTCAGGTGAGTAGTCTAGAGATCCTATGGCACCTTCTCCTTTTGTTGGCATAAATCCAATGATGGCTAACAATGCTGTTCTGACTGAAATGAATAATGCAACATTCAATCTATACGTGAAATTAAAATGTATTTGATTCCCATCACTGGATTGGGGGGGAAGGGAGAAGGTGTGTGCCATAACTCCCCACCACCCATCATAGCATGGAATACTTAAGAAAATTAAACATCCCTAACACACACACCCCCATCCTGTATTTATTTGAAAGCAAATGTGAAAATTGAAGTAAATTTACATTTTTTCTATTCAATATTTAATATTGTAAGGTGATCATTTTAATCTTGGAAGAAAAAGTTCTTTAAATAAATTAATCACAGCAATAAACTGATACTTACTACTCCATGAAGGCTGCCAAGTTTCAGGGTGATGTCCTGAGATGCTCAAACAAATTTTCTTGCCTACTTCAAACCTTCCATTAGCCTTAAAAATAAAATAATTTATACTTATCACAAACATGTTTTTAAATATTTCTCTAAAACTCTTAGCTTTAGAAGTTGCTTTTAATAATATTTAAAATATTAATTTGTACTCACAAAAATATAAATCTAAAAAATATTTATTTAGCTCCTAACTCTCCATCTATTACCACATTAAGCTCTATCAAGGAAACAAATAAAAAACATGGTTCCTCTTTGTACTAAGATACAAATGAATATTAGGGAATTATAAAACTTTTAACTTCAGAGACTGAAAGCAACTTTCTATCATTGAATCCAAACTTATCCTACCTAATCTCCCTTCCCAGGCCCAAAGCGAGTAAGCAAGTTGTCCACATTAAAAATAACTAGTGGCAGAGCTAAGAGTAGTAATCAGGTCTCCTGATTCCTTAACCCAGTGCCTTTAACCCTTCTATTATACTAGTTATTTATGAAGAGATGCTAGTTTAAGTTGCACTGGAAGATGAGTTGAGGGAATAATTATATAAAAAGCAAAAGTTCAAGGCACAAACGTGAATCATAATGACTGTTAAGTATTAAGAAGCAGGGTAGTTATTATATTCCAGACTCTTCCAGAGATCAAGCCCATACTTCTAGTTGCTGAAAGAAAAGACTGGGAAGATATGAAAGCCTCTGCAAGTCACCCCTACTCCCTATTCCCAACTTGTTACAAGATTTTAGGAAATTTCCTCTTTGAATTTCTCTTACTGGTTCTCTATATGGCAAATGAATAAGACAGTCTCTTTTTCAGAAGAACTTCCTAGAACACACAGCTTTGATTTCACCAAGGAACTGTCTTTGCAAAAATGACTGTCCTAGACCCCACCCCACCCATCCCCAGTTTCATTCCAGTTCTTCCAAGTCAAGTCACTCAAAATAATTGTGAGAATTCTGGTGCCAAGATAGAGGCACTAGGCAGGAACTTATCTAGGTTCTCCCAAATTCCCTTCCAAACAACCTTGCAATTTTTATGCTTCAGAACAAATTTTAGAGAAGTAAAGCAGTTTTCCAGTCCAAGACAGTTTGGAAGGTCAACAGGAAAGGTGTGTTGCATTAGGGTGAAAGAAGAGTGCAATTAGGTAGCAGCAGAAGAGCAAGTCACATCCCAGGGGCCAGCCGCAAACTCCCACTTCCAGTGCAAATCAACAGTAAGCCTCTATCAAGACCAAGCCAGCCGTCAGTATAAGGTAGGAGTGAGGTTCTGAGCTGTGGTGCAAGCCAGCAGCAGTCATTTAAAATTTAGTGTTAGGCAGCATCAATCATGCTGCCCTACTTGCAAGTCAGTAACAAGTTCCTAAGTCCCCTCTGGCATAATAAGCTTAGGACAGTCCCCATGCCACTCCAGAAGCAGAGCCCAACTTTTACAAAAAGTAAAAAGTCAAGAGATAGGTAGAAAAAAAGGAGGGAAAAACAAAAAATGGGTCTGACCACAGAAAGATGCTATGGTGAGAGAGGATCAAGGCAGAAACTTAGAAGATGACAACAATGTCATACCCTCCTGTATCACCATATATGTACTGATATGGGTGTGATACAGGAGGGCAGCTTAGATATTTCAGGACTGGCCATCACCCTCAGCAACTCTGATGGCAGCCACTAGTCACGTGAATTATGGGAACTGTCATGCTTGACAAAGATAATAGGAGAGATCTAGATCAGATTTCCAGTCAAAGAGGGATTCCCTATGGGTGGTCCTTCAGTTGCTTTTGCTTGTGGATGACAATTTGTTTATATATTAAATCACAGAATCTTTTATAAGGCTTCCCTGGAAGAGATTTATAATTACTTGAAGGAGTTAGGCCCATTCATTTACATAGGAAATTTCTTGGGCAAAATTACAACCCCTCAGGCATTTATCTGACCATGGTTAGAAAGTCTAGAACCCAAGGACAGAATTCAGCTGAATGTCTAGTATATTATATAATGAAAAAAATCTACAGCGACCTTACAAACGTACTCTGAACTATTAAATCAGAGCATGCAAAAATTATGTTTTCTAAAACACATATAAATTTTGTTCAATTTTGAATATGCCTGAACTTTAAAAATATATTTGTTGGGGCAGCTAGTTGGCGCAGTGGATAGAACACCAAACCTGAAGTCAGGAGGACCTGAGTTCAAAAATATATTTGTTAAATGTGATAAATTTTATTTTATTTTTTTTTAATTTTATTTTATTTGCATAACATATGTGTGGGTAATTCTTCAACAATAATCCTTACATAGCTTTCTGTTACAAATTTTTCCCCCCAACTCCCCACCCCTCCCCTAGATGGCAGGATATCCACTACATGTTAATTATGTTAAAATATTGGCAAATCGAATATATGTATACATATTTCCAAACTTATCATTGGTGTGCAAGAAAAATCTTATCTACACAAACGATATATCAGATAAAGGAAACACAATGTAAGCAAACATCAATCAAGGAGTATGAGAATGTTATGTTGTGGTCCACATTTCACATCCCTCTCTTTGGGTGTATATGGCTTTCTTCAGTGAACAATTGGAGGTGGTTTGAAACATTTCATTGTTGAAGAGAGCCATGTCCATCAGAATTGATCGTCATATAGTACTGTTGTTGCCGTGTATAATGATCTCCTGGTTCTGCTCATTTCACTCAGCATCAGTTCATGTAAGTCTCTCCAAGCCTCTCTGAAATCATCTTGCTGGTCATTTCTTACAGAACAATAATATTCCATAATATTCATATACCATAATTTATTCGGCCATTCTCCAATTGAAGGGCATCTATTCAATTTCCAGTTTCTAGCCACTACAAAAAGGGCTGAAATGTGGTAAATTTTAAAAGAATTCTACATCTCACCATGCAATACAAAAATTATGTGGGCTACTTATTAAAATAATCAAAATAGTCCACTCAAAACAAATGAATTCTCAAAATCTAGGATACTTATTGTTTTGGTTTTTTGTTTGTTTTCTTTTTCTTTTTTTTATTAAAGCTTTTTATTTGCAAAACATATGCATGGATAATTTTTCAACATTGACCCTTGAAAAGCTTTCTATTACAAATTTTTTCCTCCTAGCCCTAGCCCCAGCCCCTCCCCTAGATGGCAGGAAGTCTAATAAATGTTAATTATGTTAAAATACTTGACAAATCAAATAATGTGTATACATATTTTTACAGTTATCTTGCTGTGCAAGAAAAAGTGGATCTACAAGAAAAAAAATCTGAGAAGGGAAACAATGCAAGCAAATATCAATAGAGAGCATGAAAATGTTATGTTGTGGTCCACATTCAGATCCCTCTCTGAGTGTATATGGCTTTCTTCATCACTGAACAATTAGAACTGGTTTGAAACATTTCATTGTTGAAGAAAGCCACATCCTTCAGAACTGATCATCATATAGTCTTGTTGTTACCGTGTATAATGATCTCCTGGTTCTGCTGATTTCACTCAGCATCAGTTCATGCAAGTCTCTCCAGGCCTCTCTGAAATCATCCTCTGGGTCGTTTCTTACAGAACAATAATATTCCATAACATTCATATACCATAATTTATTCAGCCACTCTCCAATTGATGGGCATCCATTCAGTTTCCAGTTTTTAGCCACTACAAAAAGGGCTGCCACAAACATTTTTGCACATGTGGGTCCCTTTCCCTCCTTTAAGATCAGTTTGGGATATAAGCCCAGTAGAAACACTACTGAATCAAAGGATATGCATAGTTTGATAACTTTTTGAGCATAGTTCCAAACTGCTCTCCAGAATGGTTGGATCCGTTCACAGTTCTATCAACAATATACCAGTGTCCCAGTTTTCCCACATCCCCTCCACAATTCATCACTATCTTTTCCTGTCATCTTAGTCAATACTTACTGTTAACAGAATAATGCTTGGCGGTTTCATGGGATATTCTGGTGGCAGTACTATTCGTCCATGATAAACTCCTCCATCAAAATCAGAATCTGGGGGGCCCCTAACAGTGAAGTGCCATTCAAAAAGGTTATCCTAAACAAAACAATCATATGTGACTATGAAACATTATCAAAAATATAAGGACAAATACATTACTTTTCTGACATAACTATCAAGGTACATTATTATACACATAATAACCTGTTTTTAGGGTTTAATGATGCATATTTAAGGTTTTTATTTAATGATGAAAGAGTACTCAGACTCATCTCTGGACAAAGACAGATTTATAGATATAGATCATCTTTATTCCATAAAACAAAGTATTAGTTACTACTATTGGTGGTCACTTACGTAGTACACAGGATCTAGTGTCCATACCTGACAGGGCAGCTTCCTCTAACAAAAAAGTGACTCTTTGTCAAGTGTCTGTTGTACTACATATAACCCAATAAATAACATATTTGTAGAGTGTTTAGCAAGGGGCCTAGCACATTAATGATTGCCTTCCCCAACATAAAAACCCAAAGGATGAAGCTGAAGAGGAATTAATTTGAACAGTGGCATAAGAGGTACCCTTCTGTTAAGGTTTAAATAAAGATGATGAACCATTTACTATTAGTAAAAGAGATCTAAATGATTTATCAATTAATAAGCATTTATTAAATGCCTACTAAATGCAAGTATGCTTTTTAGTCCCTGTTGTTACAAAGCTTACATTCTATCTGAGGAGACATACACACACACACACACACACCATATCAAGTAACTGGGGGGAGGGGGAAATTAGCAGATGGAAAGATTAAGAAAAGCTTCAGATAATAACTGACATTTAAGCTAAACTTTGAAGGAAGCCATAAATTCTAAAAGGTAGCAGCAAGGAAGACAAGCATATCAATCATGGGGGACAATCAGTGCAAAGGCACAGAAATAGTAGAATGTCATGTTAGAAATTAAAAGAAGTCATAGGGGCTGCTAGGTAGCAAAATGGATAGAGCACCACCCCTGAAGTCAGGAGGACCCGAGTTCAAATTTTGCCTCAGACACTTAACACGTCCTAGCTGTGTGACCCTGGGCAAGTCACTTAACCCCAATTGCCTCAGGGGGAAAAAAAAAAGGGCAAAAAAGTCATACTACTTACTTATAGTCTTGCCTGAGAGCTGAATGGTTGGTATTCTAGAAAAGCACTTAGTTTTTGTATTCTTCAGTTATCAACACATGAAATATAAATTTACCATCCCAGAATGAAAGAGGGTTTAATGTCTAATAACATTTTACTATCTAACACAATCTACTTTTCATTAAAAGCTTCTTAATTGGTTGCTATAACTTCATAATACATTCTACCTACCTCCTAACACAGAGGTGACAGACTCAAGATGCAGAAAGATATGTACATTTTCAGACATAACCAATGCAAGAAATTGTTTTGCTTGACTATGCTTTTGTTACAAGGATTTTCTTATTCTTTTTTTCTTTTCTTCTAGTGTAAGAATGAGGTAGGAACAAGAGAAAATAAATGTTTGTTAACTGAGAGGGGGAATAAAATATTGGAACGCTGTGTTCCTTCCTCCACCATTCAGATACTTCTTAAAAGTTCATTTCATCCAAATACAAGATGTCCTAAAAGTCTTCATGCAGTTTTAAGCTTTAGTAGCTTAAAAGACTTTTGAGACATCCTAAATATTAACCAATCCAGTTATCTATTGGCCTTCAAGTTATTCCCCCTCCATTCTCAAAGATGGCTCACAATATTCTTCTCCACAATTCCTCTTCTCATAATAGTAAATTTCATCATTAAAGTCACTGTCCCCTTCAAAATCCTAGCTTACAAGGTCTTCAATCTTATCTCTCATTACCTACTTCCTCTAATCCAATCAGCCACATATACTGGTAGTCACACCTTTGATCTCTAAACAAGAATTTTAAAATTTCTTCATCTAACAGTAAACTATAATTTCATATTTCCTTATGCCTCATTCTTCCTAGACTTATGCTTCCTCTTCATCATGACCTTTAGTTTCTCAATTCCTCAGTACCCTCCTAGGCCATCTCTGGCTTCATTTTCCTCCTTTCCTAATTTCAACTCTATACTATTGTATAGTTGTATATTGAACTTCAGTTCAATATTACAAAGAACTGTAATCCTCTATTCTTTAATTCCCTGTTCACTTGTCCTGTCACTGACTCACGCCTTACTAAACTTCAACCATGATTATGCCCAATATCCACTCTTTTCCCTAATATTAACATGCTGACTTGGTCCATTGCCCTTCATTGGACTAAAATAATCCTATTGCTCCCAATTCATTCTAACTCTATTGTGCTCCCCACAGCAAGCATTTCCAAACTTTCACTTCTCTCAAGTCTTCCATATTACTCTCTCTACACCATCAGCTAATACTATACAGAGAAAATACAGTCCATTTATTTACCATGAGTTCCCTCTTCTCCATTTCAAAACTCTATGATCTCAAAATCATCCTTATGCTCTCCTTTGTTATGCCAACCCCTAAAGAAAAAACCCTTTCTAATCAAGGTCAAGCCTTTATATGCACTTTTGATCCCATCTCCTCCTGTGGTGCTTCATTAGAGAGCCCCTACAATCATTTCTCTTCTCTCTTTCTCTTCAGTCCTCAGTCTTTCCCTATCCACTTGTTCCTTCCCTATTGCATACAAACACACATAGGTCTCTTTCTGCCATAAAAATCATCATTACTTGATTCTACCATCCCCTTCAAACTATTATCCTATATTTCTCTATTCCTTTATGGCCAAGCCCCTAGAAAAGCTGTACTCATTGCCTCCAATTCCTCTCGTCACACACTTCTTAATCCAATGATCTTTTCTCAATCTCCCTTCTTTTTCTGACCTTTCTAAAGCATTTAACATGGCTGAACAACCTCTCTAATTCTATATATTCTCCTCTTTGGATTTTCATGACAATGCTCTATCTTGGTTTCCCTTCTAACTGTTTAAGTGCCCCTTGTTTTTTTTTTGGGGGGGGGATCATTAATGCTATGCCTCCCCAAACCCTTTTCCACTGTCTCTCTTGGTGACTACAGATCTCAGGTTTATTTATAATTTATATTATAATACTAAGGTCTACAAACTCAGAATGGTCTCTCTCTCCCAAGCATCAATTCCAAATTACCTACTGTCTACTGGACATCTCCAACTGGATGTCTCATTTCAAATTCATCTTGTTTTTTAAAGCTAAACCAAGTTAAAAAGACAAGAGTAAGACTTGTTATCTCAAAAAGGAAAGTCAAGTAGTTATATTTAAGATGATGTTAAAGAAAGAAAAATTTAAGGAAATGATTTTAAAATTATTTAAAATGGTTATTAAAACACCTTAAAACTGCCAAGCCCTCTATAAATGTGATCAACTTGGATCATTACAATTATTGGAAAACTTACCTCTAAAGGTTGAGCATGGTAGTGATCTGTAGGATCTTTCAATTCTGCTGCTTCTTTCATTAAACGTTTAACAGCTGAAATGAAATTTTGAAAATTAATACAAGAATTTTTAAAATACCTCAAAAATACCTCTCAGTACTCAAGATGACAATAGAAATAAATGTAAAATTTTGTATTTGGATACCCAAAACATCCCCTTGACAAAATCCTACACAAATATAAAATGGTTAGGAAGCACAAGTAAAGAGCACTTCTGAAAAAGATCTTAGTGTTTTAGTGGCAAGTTCAATGAGTGGGCAGGGGTACATGCAGACAAAAAGGCTTATAAAATCTTTAATCTATTAATGGGGGCATATCCTCTAGAAATAGAGAAAGTCAAGTTCTAGTGTGTTTCATTCTTATCTAACTTCACTTAAATGATGGGGGGCATCAATTAAGAAATGCATTGATAAAGTGGTTAATACTCAGCAGGGCAACCAAATGGTGATGGGCCTTGACTCTATGGTTTATGAGGATAGGCTAACTGAACATGCTTAGCATGAAGAAAAGATTCAGAAAAGATTAATATTCAAATATTCAAAAGACTTTTCATATGGAAGAAAGGTTTGACTTGTTTTATTTGACATTAAAGGGCAGAAACAGAAGTAATTTGGAAAAGTCCCCAAAAGGGATATTTAGACTTGAAAAAATTCCTAAAATTAAAGCTGTCCCAAAGGCAGAATGATGTAACCCAAAGAGATCTATCTTCTTAAGTGACTATGTGGAGAAGGTGGAAGACCATTCCTTGGATAAAATGAAGATAACTTTTATGCATAAATATTGATTAAGATCCATTCAACTCTCAAAATCTGCAATTCTGTGATCTTTGCCAAGCAAAGAAATATGATATTCAAGAACTATACTGATTAAAATTAAAACTCATTTATAAAAATCATACAAAAGAGAATGGTAAAACAATGATTATTATCTCATAAAGGAAAAAAAGTGAAGGGAAAAATAAATTTTAAGAGTCTAGACATAAGATTCCCAAATCATCCCAAGACTACTAACTTATAGACTACTAAATGAGAAAGATGACAACAAATGTGAGGGGGAAAAAAAAATCTGTAAACATTGCTACAACATTATTTTCGCCATCACTGTAACAATGGAAAAAAATAATTACATTTGAATTTAAATATCTCAGATCTCAATATGATATTTAAAAACTGTAAATAGCGCCAAATAAAGAGAAAATAGGAAATGCTGTTAGACCAGACTATGTATAAACATTGTCAGTCTGTGGTAAAGATATCATTTTGAGGAGACTAAAGATAAACTTTCTTTTTTTTTTGCTAAGGCAATTGGGGTTAAGTGACTTGCCCAGGGTCACACAGCTAGGCAGTGTTAAGTGTCTGAGGCCACATTTGAACTCAGATCCTCCTGACTTCAGAGCTGGTGCTCTATCCACTATACCACCTAGCTGCCCCAAGATAAACTTTCAAGGTACATGAGAGTGGAAGAATATTCTCTTTAATGATTGGGGAAAATCAACAATGGTAATACTACTAAAAAAAAAAAAAAAAAAAGATAATCATGAGGACATCAAGATAACTACATAGTCACATTTATTTTTTTATCTACAAAATCTTTCCAAGACTGATCTAGATCCAGCTTATTCACCTTTTTGGTATCACAGAACCCTTTGTGAATCTGGTAAGACTTATGGATCCCTTCTCAGAATGTTTTCAAATGCCTAGGATTATAAAATAAACTTAAGAAAACTGAAATAAAAATATTTTTCCCCATCCAAATTTACTGACCCCTGAAATGTTTCCACAGACCCCCAAAGGGGTCTATCCAGTTTAAGAATCTCTGATTTTTAACGTCTACAAACATATTCAAAGTGCCCTTGAGGAAAATAAGGGAACAGGGAAGCTTTTCAAAATGCTTATCTATGGAACTATGCCCAAAAGGCTATCAAACTATACATATCCTTTGATCCAGCAGTATCTCTATTGGGTCTGTATCTCAAAGAAATCACAAAAAAGGAAAAGAACCCACATGTGCAAAAATGTTTGTAGCAGCTCTTTTTGTAGTAGTACATAACTGGAAACTGAGTAGATGCCCATCAGTTGGAGAATGGCTAAATAAGTTAAGGCATATGAATGTAATGGAATATTATTGCTCCAAAAAAAAAAAAAAAAGATCAGCAGGCTAATTTCAGAAAGGCTTGGAGATTCTTACATGAACTGATACTAAATGAGTAGAACCAAGAGAACATTGCATATACAACAAGATTATGTCACAATCCACTATGAGGGACTTGCCTCTTTTTAATAATGAGGTAATTCAGGCCATTACTTGTGATGGGGAGAGCCATCTGTATCCAGGTCTATGGGGACTGAACACAGCAAAGTATTTTCATCTTTTTTTGGTTTGCTTACTTTTTCCGCCCTTTTTGATCTGATTTTTCTTGTGCATGATAAATGTAGAAAAATATTTAGAAGAATTGCACATGTTTAACTTATATTGGATTACGTATGTCTAGAAGAGGGAGGTGAGAGGAAAGAAAGGAAGAAAAATTTGGAATATAAGGTTTTGCAAGGCTGAATGTTGAAAACTATCTTTGTATGTATTTTGAAAATAAAAAGCTATTATAAAAAGAAAATGAATACTATTTTTATATTATATAAATGAATGGAAAATGCAAGGCCTCACTGTGTTAAGTGCTTAGTGAATAAAAAAAAAATTAGAACCAATGAAACAAAATGCAACCTAAAAAATTCTCTTCCATCAAGGTATCTTCCATGACTGTCCTAAAGTCTCAACATTTAGTATCCTTAGCTTCACAAAGTGGTTTTGTAAGACTATTCTATATATACTCTGTATACATCTATGAACAAGTTACATCTCCTGTCCACTTCCAACCCAAATATAAATCAACAAATATTTATTAGGCATCTACTATGTGCTAAGAACAGTACTAAGTTCTAGGGCTACAAAGGCAAATACTTCTTCAGGAAATTCACAACTTTATGAGGGAGATAATATGCAAACAACAATGTATAAAACCAGAAAACACTTGTGAGATAACGAGCACCTGTACCAGGATGAAGACAGTGTCACAAGAAAAGAGTATATTAAATGTTATAAATATAGAATTGACAAATGACAACAGACTGGATATGATTTCAAGCCTAGGTAACTTGGAAGATAGTGGTATTCTCCAAAATAATAGGAAAGTTTAGAGGAAGGGAGGATTTGGAGGAAATATAATGAGTTCAGTTTGGGAGATAATGAGTTTAAGATGTCCATGGGACATCCAGGTTGAGATGTCCAACAGACAGACATACATGCCTAGAAATCATAAGAGCAGTCAGAACAGGTTTAACAGATTTAAGAATCATCTGCATTGAGAAAATAATTCAGGAGAGCTAATGAAATCACCAATCAAAATAACAGAGAAAGGAGAAATAAAAATTTAGTGAGCAATGCCTGTATGAAGATTCAGCAAAGGTAGGAGAACCAAGGTAGGAGAAAATAGGTAGAAGAACAAAGAAAAAGCAAAGTCATGAGAACCAAAGCAGAAGGTCAATAGTATCAAATACAACAAAGATTAAGGATAATGAGGCCTGAAATAAGATCATTAGATATGACAATTAAGAAATCTTTGCAGAAAGGAGTTTCAGTTGAAAGATAATGTCAGTAAACAGACTTCAGAGAGTTACAAGAACAAGAGGAAAGAAGTGGAGAAACTGAATGTGGATGGTCTTCTTAAGGAATAGCCAGGAAAAGAATATAAATTCCTTGAGAACAGATATTTTGTTTTAAATTTCAGTATCTCTATTCCCTAAAATAATGCTCTGCACATGGTGAGTGCATAGTAAATTGTTTAGCTAAACTAAATCAAATACCCACCCACATTTACAAGATGAAGACACTGAGGCTCAGATTGCTTACTCATCATATAGTTACTCCAAACTGCTTTAAAAAAA
>JAJPUD010001846.1:368535-382597 GCA_023553655.1 Myrmecobius fasciatus | reverse complement strand
TGAAATGATTCAGGAATTCCATATTGGATTCTCTGCACTTGCATTTAGGATGACAGGGATCATTCCAAAAGCATATGCTCAGACTAATTAATTCTAATGACAAAGACATTCTGGTCCCTTGAAGAGAGGGCATGGACAACCAAAGTCTCCTGGACAATTTTTTAATCTTTGTGATGGAATGGTTAGAAGGTGTAATCCTTGAATCAAAGATAATGACAGTTTGAGAAAGTTATGGGATCCCACTTGGATCTCCTCACTAACAAATCTATGGCAGCCACATGCACATGGCAACAAGTATCTGTGCTTCCCTGGGACCAGTTTTTATTAATTAATTAATTTATTTATTTATTCATTCATTCATTCATTCATTTATTTATTTATTTTATTAAAGCTTTTTATTTGTATAACATATGTATGGGTAGTTCCCCAGCATTGATCTTTACAAAGCTTTCCATTACAAATTTTACCCCCAGTCCCCTCCCCTCCCCTAGATGGCAGGAAGTCCACTACATGTCAATAATATTGAAATACTTGACAAGTTGTGCAAGAAAAATCCTATCTAAAAGAAAAAAAAAGAAAATCAGAGAAAGGCAACACAATGCAAGCAAATATCAATAGAGAGCATGAAAATGTTATGTTGTGGTCCATATTTCATATCCCTCTCTCTGGGTGTATATGGCTTTCTTCAGTGAACAATTGGAAGTGGTTTGAAACATTTCATTGTTGAAGAGAGCCACATCCATCAGAACTGATCATCATATAGTATTGTTGTTGCCGTGTATAATGATCTCCTGGTTCTGCTCATTTCTCTCAGCATCAGTTCATGCAAGTCTCTCCAGGCCTCTCTGAAATCATCCTGCTGGTCGTTTCTTACAGAGCAATAATATTCCATACATTCATATACCATAATTTATTCAGCCACTCTCCAATTGATGGGCATCCATTCAGTTTCCAGTTTCTAGCCACTACAAAAAGGGTTGTCCCAAACATTCTTGCACATGTGGGTCCCTTTCCCTCCTCTAAGATCTCTTTGGGATATAGGCCCAGTAGAAACACTGCTGGGTCAAAGGGTATGCACAGTTTGACAACTTTTTGAGCATAGCTCCAAATTGCTCTCCAGAATGGTTGGATCTGTTCACAGTTCCACCAACAATGTATTAGTGTCCCAGTTTTCCCACATCCCCTCCAACATTCATTGTTATCTTTTCCTGTCATTTTAGCCAATCTGACAGGTGTGTAGTGGTACCTCAGAGTTGTCTTAATTTGCATTTCTCTGATCAATAGGACCAGTTCTTTTTTAAAACAGTATTTTCTTTTTCCAAATACATGAGAAGATAGTTTTCAACATTCACTTTACAAAATCTTGTGTTCTAAAATTTTCTCCTCTCCTCTTCTCCCCCACCCCTAAACAGCAAGCAGTTTGATAGAAGTTAAACATGTGCAGTTCTTCTAAACAGATTTCCATTTTGTCATGCTATGCAAAAATGCAAAAAAAAATCAGCTCAAAAGGAGAAAAAACACAAGAAAAGAGAAAAAAAATAAGCAAACAACAACAAAAAAGGTGAAAATACTATGCTTTGATCCACATTCAGTCTCCATAGTTCTCTCTCTCTCTGGATGTAGATAGTTCCTTTCCATCACAAATCTACTGGAATTGCCTTGAATCACCTCATGATTGAAAAAAGCCAAGTCCAACACAGTTGATCATACTATAATCTTGTTGTTGCTGTGTACAATATTCTCCTGGTTCTACTCACTTCACTTAGCATCAGTTCATGTAAGTCTTTCCAGGCTTTTCTGAAATCAGGTTGTTCATCATTTCTTACAGAACAATAATATTCTATTACATTCATATACCACAACTTATCCAGCCCTTCCCCAACTGATGGGCATCCACACAATTTACAATTCCTTGCCCCTACAAAAGAGCTGTTACAAACATTTTTGCACATGTGAGTCCTTTTCCCTCTTTTATGATCTCTTTGGGATATAACTCCAATAAAGACACTGCTGGATTAAAGGGTATTCAGAGTTTCATTATAGTCCAAATACCTCTCCAGAATGGTTGGACCATTTCACCACTCCATCAACAATGCTGGGATCCAGCTTTTGGGATAAGTACTCACTATTTGACAAAAACTGCTTGGAAAATTGGAAACTAGTATGGAACAAATTAGGGCTTGACCCACACCTCACACCACATACCAAGATAAGATCTAAATGTGTTTATGATTTAAACATAAAGAGTGATATTATAAGCAAATCAGAGGAACATAGGATAGTTTACCTCTCAGACCTGTGGAGAAGAAAGGAATTTGTGCCCAAAGAACTGGAACTCTTAATTGAAAACCAGATAGACAATTTTGATTATATTAAGTTAAAAAATTTTTGTACAAACAAAGCTAATGCAGACAAGATTAGGAGGGAAGCAATAAATTGGGAAATCATCTTTACATTTAAGGGTTTTGATAAAGGCCTCATTTCTAAAATATATAGAGAATTGTCTCATATTTATAAGAATTCAAGCCACTCTCCAATCAATAAATGGTCAAAGGATATGAACAGACAATTTCCAGATGATGAAATTAAAATCATTTCTAGTCATGTGAAAAGTTGCTCCAAATCACTACTGATCAGAGAAATGCAAATTAAGATAACTCTGAGGTACCACTACACACCTGTCAGATTGGCTAAGATGACAGGAAAAGATAATGATGAATGTTGGAGGGGATGTGGGAAAACTGGGACACTAATACATTGTTGGTGGAGCTGTGAACGGATCCAGCCATTCTGGAGAGCAATTTGGAACTATGCTCAAAAAGTTATCAAACTGTGCATACCCTTTGACCCAGCAGCATTTCTATTGGGCTTATATCCCAAAGAAATCATAAAGGAAGGAAAGGGCCCCACATGTGCAAGAATGTTTGTGGTAGCCCTTTTTGTAGTGGCTAGAAACTGGAAATTGAATGGATGCCCATCAATTGGAGAATGGCTGAATAAATTATGGTATATGAATATTATGGAATATTATTGTTCTGTAAGAAACGGCCAGAAGGATGATTTCAGAGAGTCCTGGAGAGGCCACTTGCATGAACTGATGCTGAGTGAAATGAGCAGAACCAGGAGATCATTATACACGGCAACAACAATACTATATGACGATCAATTCTGATGGACATGGCTCCCTTCAACAATGAAGTGTTTCAAACCACTTCCAATTGTTCAGTGATGAAGAAAGCCATATACACCAGGGAGAGGCTTATGGGATCTGAGAGTGGACCACGACATAGCATTTTCATGCTTTCTGTTGATGTTTGCTTGCATTATGTTTTCCTTCTCAGGTTTTTTTTTTCTTTTTCTTGTAAATCTGATTTTTCTTGTACAGCATGATAATTGTATAAATATGTATACACATATTCAATTTGTCAAGTATTTTAACATAATTAACATGTATTAAACTTCCTGCCATCTAGGGGAGCGGGTGATGGGAAGGAGGGAAAAATTTTTAACAGATAGCTTTGCAAGGATCAATGTTGAAAAATTACCCATGCACATGTTTTTGCAAATAAAAAGCTTTAATAATAATAAAAAATTAAAATTAAAAAATTAAAAATTAAAAAAAAAACAATGCTGGGATCAATTCTTAAGTCATCATCTGCCTTAAGAGAGTCAGCTGGTGACTTGAATGTGTTTCTCTTCCTGAGCATAAGTGATCCAACAGTAATCCTGAGGTGGATGTTTTCCACTTTGATGATTACTTTATGAACTCATCTGAATGTCTACTTAAATATCCAGATGCTGGAAGCTGGTGTTGCTTCAAGCTGGTGTTGCTTGTAGGAATCGTAAAGAAAAATAACCACAAACAGGAGGATGAGATATGCCAGCCTAGATGGCTAAAGACCATAAATTAATTGTTTTAAAAAAAAGCAGCTTCAACATAAAAGTGAAATTTCTTTTCAGCATCTCATAAGTCTTCAGGAGACCATCTCTCAAAAAATGTAATAGGAGTTATGGATTATTGTTTTGTGTTTTAAGTATTTGTCATTTCATGCTTCTGAAGCTTTTTTATTTTAAGCATTTCTTTTGTGGTAGAGGGAATAATTGATTCTCTACTCCTCTGCATATTGAGAAACTTTTCTAGAAGGGACTATTACTTCTTTTTGGGAAAGATCATAGACATGAGTAATACCCATAGACATGGTAGATGATACCATAGACATCTGCTAGATGATACAATGGACAGAGTGGAGGTAGGAGGACCTGAGTTCAAATACAGCCTCAGACACTTACTAGCTATGTGACTACTAGGTAAGTCACTTAATTAACTCTACCTTAGTTCATCTGTAAAATGACTTGGAGAAGGAAATGACAAACAGCTCTAGTATCTTTGCCAAGAACCCCACCCCCCCAAACCAACAATATGTTTAGAAATTTTCACCTAAAATAACTCCAGATGGTAGCATAATGAACCAGGAAGAAAAAAAATCTAAATCCCCTCTATTTTGAGAGTCCCTTCCTCCCCCACAATTGAACCTCATCCATCTTAGTCCACAGTAGGAATCCATGATGCAGAAGGGATGTGATCTCTGCGCAAATGTGTTTCTTTTTCTGATTGATTTTGGTGAAGCAATGGGGTTAAGTGGTCACATAGCTAGGGTCAAGTATCTTAGGCCAAGTTTGAATTCAGGTCCTCCTGACTTCAGTGCTAGTGCTCTATCCACTGTGAACGGATTCAACCATTCTGGAGAGCAATTTGGAACTATGCTCAAAAAGTTATCAAACTGTGCATACCCTTTGACCCAGCAGTGTTTCTATTGGGCCTATATCCCAAAGAGATTTTAAAGGAAGGAAAGGGACCCACATGTGCAAGAATGTTTGTGGCAGCCCTTTTTATAGTGGTTAGAAACTGGAAAATGAATGTATGCTCATCAATTGGAGAATGGCTGAATAAACTATAATATATGAATATCATGGAATATTATTGTTCTGTAAGAAACGACCAGCAGGATGATTTCAGAGAGGCCTGGAGAGACTTGCATGACTTATGGGAAGAATATGAATGGATGATTCTGTGTTCTCTCGGGATTGATGGGATTTTTGACAATGAAAAAGGCCTCTTTTAAGTGACTGATATGAAAGGGAGGAATGAGACCCATGTATTTTCTTTTCCAATAGGACTAACATCTCTGAGGTTGGTATTTAAAGCAGCTTCATAGATTAAACTAATCCCATTTCTCACAGCAGTTTGTCCAAACCAATCTATATGGCTTCTTAAGTTGATCAGCATGAACTTTTGAGGAGTTTTATTCTCTTCAAAATGAACCAAAAATGTATCAGGTGAACATATTTTACTCACAGGAAGAAAATGCTCAATTGTGCATTTCACAGCTTCAAATTCTATATGTTAAAAGGAAGAAGGGGAAAATTTAGAACAGAAGTTTTTGCAAAGGTCAGTGTTGAAAAATTACTCATGCATATGTTTTGTAAATAAAAAGCTTTAATAAAATAAAAAAATAAAATAAAATAAAAAAGAAGCTATAATGACAAACTAGATTGTGTCCAGAGGACAAAGACCACAATGACAAAAAGGAGCAGTTACTGAGGATATTTAGCTTAGAGAAGATTTAAGGGGAACACGATATCTAGGTTGTCATATGGCAAAGGAATAAAATTTATTCTGCTTGTCCCCATGAGGAAAAAGTAGAAACAATGGCAGAAGTTATAAGTAGGTAGATTTTTACCTTAGATAAGAAAAAAACTATCTAATAATTAGAACCATCAAGCAAAATAGGCTGCAGTGAGTTCCCTAACAGTAGAAATCTTTAATCAGCGACTAGTGACCCCTGGTTGGGGCTACCATAGAGAGGATTCATGTTTTGGAGAAGGCCTTAACTACAAGGACTTCTGGGATCCCTTCCAATGGCACAATTTTATGATTCAATCTGTGATTCTAGGTTTAGTAACACAAGACAATCCAAAGATGATGGAAACCCTTTGAAAAAAGCAATGACAACCTCAAAATAGGTTACAGACTCTGGTTTCCACATGGGGTTTTAAAAATGGAATACCCAGGAATGATGAAAAGGATTTTTCTTTTTAAAAGCTTTTCATCATCTGCCAGATGGCCATAATCATCTGTTTCTATTTCTCTAGGACACAGGAGCACAGCTCTGGGAGGAAACATGACAAATTGGGCGGCTTTCATCACCTGAGAGGCAAGAGTCCTGAATGAGACAACTGTGGCAGCTACAGCTGACTGAGGTGCCCATCAGCTCTGCCCACCAGGCCAACTGCTCCTCTTTGTCCTAGAAGCTCCTTAATAGACAAGATTTAGGTTTTAAGGTGCCATTTACTTCCATGTGGGTAAGCCCCTTGAGATGGTACTGCCTCTTGCTTGGTGGCCATCACATCACCTGCACGAAGGGCAGATAGAATTGGTCAGAGTAGCAGAGAGAACTTCAGTCTCCTCATGTCACTGGGACTTCTGGCTTCCAGATTCAAGATGCAATCCCACTGCAGGCTGCTGAAGAAAAAATCTTTAGGAAGAAGCCACATGAGAGGAGCTAGCCATCTCCATCAGGTCCCTATATCCAGGTTCCTACATTGGAGACTTGGAAGAACTTCCCCTTGGGTGATATCGAGGACATCCAGTGGGATAGCTTCCTTACTCTATATTGTCTGGTTTGTATTCTCCTGTGTATACTTACTCTGATTTCTGTTCTGCTATGATTTGGATAAATTGGATTTCTTTTTGATTTTTACTATGTGTGTTCACTGGGGATTTGGTATTTCGTGAGAAGGGAGTCAAACCTTGGATATAAAGAAGCATGGGGTCCTCCTTTCCTAATATTAAATGGTCATCAAAAGTTAGATTGAACTTGAAAATAACACCTATTAGACTAACACTATTTACCAGATCAGATAGATATAATTCTAGCCTGGTACCTCCTAAGGTGTCTCTGCATTTGCCTCAAAGAAGCCCCAGAGGCAGCTGGGATGAGAGACACCCCCAGCCTTAGAAACTTTCATCTTGCAGACAATATGAGGGTCTGAGGGCTCAGGAAAAGAAAATTGAAGATCCTTTCACTGTTTTGGGACACGAAACACAGCTGTGCTGACCAGATGCCTCTTAGGCTGTGGCTGCAGGGAAAAGGAGTTACCACACACCAGGTGAGTTCAGTAGCAAGGGAGGGGACCCTGTTGACTGTGGGCACTTGCAGAAGAGCAAAGTCCCTGGTTTTAGTTCCAGGACAGAAAAGACAACTATCTACCAGAGGGACTTCAGGGAGAAAGACTATTTGTGGAAGAGGGAACAGAAAGACTACTTGGGGGCCCTAACTATGGCTGAGGAGTGGAGAGCCCAAGGAGACAAGAAGGCAAAGCAAAAATAGAAAAAATCCACCAATCACCTCCTGGAAGAGATGTGAGGAGGAGCCAAGTTTCAAACCTCCCAAGTTAAGGATAAAATATTGGAAAGAACAAGAAAAAAATTTGAATATCATGGAGTTACAATAAAGACTACACAAAACCTGACCAAATATAAGAAACTCAATAAGGTCAAATCATTTACTTCTCATATATAAAATTATTATTACCTCTTTTATGACTGCAATTTGTATTTAGGTAGTTTGAAAGAAAGGCTTGGACTAAGCTGAGTATGATGGGGTGTTTCATAAACAAAACAAAACTGTGGGGAGAGATAAAAAGCAATAATTATCTCATACAAATGAGTCATAAAAGAAAAACTGATACAGAAGAAGCTAGTGGGGGTAGGTTGGTTAGTCCTAGAACATTACTCTCATCAGGAATGGGTTAAAGAGGGGGAAATGTGTGTGTGTGTGTGTATACACACATATGTACAGAGGTATTGGATAGAAGGAAAGCATAGGAATGAAGATAGTGTAAGTAGAGTGAGAAGAATAGTGAAGAAAAATAGGAAGGAGAAAAAAACAAGAAATCATAGCTTAGAATGTGGAGACACAATTACCTATAAAACATAAAAGGATAGATTAAAAATTTGAATTCAATACTATGTTGCTTTCAGGGAACATAAAAATGAGAGATACAGAGATAAAGGGTAGGTGTAAAATTTATTTTGAAAAAAAGGGATAGTAATCATGATCTCAGACAAAGTTAAAGTTAAAATATATTCAATCAAAAGTGAAAAACAGAGAAACCACATTGTGTCAGCAATATGATTCAATATAGCTTTAGACCATTTAAAGTAACTAGACAGTATAAAATGCTCAAATGAATACCTGCCAAAATAAACATAGGAACTATATGAACAGAAACATAAAACATCACAAGTAATATTCCAACCCAGTCAGTGTATCTAAAAGATTGTCAATAAAAGCATCCCCCCACTCCAGTTTTTTCCATTCCTTCTATTCTTGTCTACATATGCTTTATTTATGTAAAAATTTTTAAAGTAATTGAAATTATCCTTTTTATACTTACCAATGTTCTCTGTTTAAATATAGCTTAATATAAGTTTCATTTTTCCTGGTTTCTTTGAAGTTCCTGACTTTATGCTCTTCCAGATAAACTTTGTTATTATTTTTTCTCAGTGAAATATTTTTAGTAATTTAATTGGAATGACATTGAATAAATAGATGGTTAAGTAAAATTGTCATTTAAAAAGTTATATTGACTTTACCTGCCCGCGAACTATAAATATTACTTCAATTATTTAGATCTGAGTTTATTTGTATAAAAAGTTTTTGTTTTTATGTTTTATGCTTATGTTCATATAGTTCCTGTGTTAACTTAGGAAAACATGAAAAAATTTGGACCTATGAAGGAAGATGCTATCCACCTTCAGAAAAGCAAAGAGATTCTGGGAAGCTTTGAAAACAATATGTAGTATTTATTATATAAGTGTTCTTGAAAATGTAAATTTATTGTTTTATATTGAATTTTCTCCTATGTTCTGCTGTGTAGATGGCAATATTTTTCTCATTTTGCATTTAAGCTTAAATTTTTTAATTATTAAAAATAAAAAATAAAGAAAATAACAGGTAATTTCTCTAGTCCTTAAAGTTTGGTTTTAGTTTCTAAATGTTCAATGGGTAAAGAAATCCTGGGTTCCATCCTAAAGTTCCAACCACAAGCTTTTGTTTATGTGCCCTGCCTTAAATAATAATTACTCACATTTATATGGGGATTTCAGATTTGCTAAGATCTTTCCTAAGAACAACTCAATCAAGTAGGTAGCATAGGTATTATTATCTCCATTTTTCATATGAGGCAACAAAGATTTAGGTAACTCAAGCTACTTTATCAATCAGCTCATATCTGAGTCAAAATTTGAACCCAGCTCGTTGACTCCAAAATCAGTGAACATTCAAGTGTCCCACATTGTTTTTCAATCAATAAATATTATTAAACATCTACCATGTGCTAAGTATTATACTAAGAACTTTTGAGAGATTTCATACTAGACCTCTGCAAGCCTAGGATAATAACATCATAGCTATTAGAGATTCTCAGATGAAAACAAAATCAAAAAGCAAAAGTCTATGCTCTCTATTGAAAGACTGGGGATGGGTTAATAAGTCCTATAGAAAGGTGATAAGTTTGCCTTATTGGCAAATTTCCTTTTTAAAATGAGGTATATAGACCTACAAATCACATCCCATACCAGAATAAGATCAAAATGGGTACATGATTTGGGCATAAAAGATGATACCATCAACAAATTAGGAGAACAAGGAAAAATTTACCTATCAGATCTTTGAAGAAGGGAGGAATTTATGACCAAAGAACTAGAGAACATTATGGAATGTAAAATGGACAACTTTGATTGCATTAAATTAAAAAGATTTTGCACAAACAAAACCAACAGAAACAAGATTTAAAGGGAAATACAAAGCTGGGAAAAAAATCTTTACAGCCAGTATTTCTAATAAAGGTCTCATTTCTAAAATATATAAAAAACAGTGTCAAATTTATAACAATTCAAATCATTTCCCAATTGATAAATGATCAAAGGATATGACCAGATAATTTTCATTTTTTTAAGATGAAAAAATTAAAGCCATCTATAGTCATACAAAAAATGATTTAAATCACTACTGATTAGAGAAATGCAAATTAAAACAACTCTGAGGTATCACCTCACACCTCTCTGATTGGCTAAGATGACAGGAAAAGACAATGACAAATATTGGAGGGGATGTGGGAAAACTGGGATACTGATACATTGTTGGTGGAGTTGTGAAATAATCCAACTATTCTGGAGAACAATCTGGAACTATGCTATAAAACTGTGCATATCCTTTGACCCAGCAGCGCCACTACTGGGTCTATATTCCAAGGAAATTGTAAAGAAGGGGAAAAGGACCCACATGTGCAAAATGTTTGTGGCCGCTCTTTTTATGATAGCAAAGAACTGGAAAATGAATAGATGCCCATCAATTAGGGAATGGCTGAATAAGTTGTGGTACGTGAAGATAATGGAATATTATTGTTGTTCTATAAAAATGATAAACAAGCTTATTTTAGAAAGACCTGGAAAGATTTATAAGAACTGATGCTGAGTGAAACAAGCAGAACCAGGAATACATTGTACACAATAGTAGCAACAATGTATGATGATCAACTCTGAAAAACTTGGTTCTTCTCAGTGGTTCAGTGATCCAAAGCAATCCCAATAGATTTTGGATGGAAAATGCCATCTGCATCCAGAAAAAGAACTATGGAGATTGAATATAAATTAACACATTCTATGTTCACTTTTTTTTCTGTTTTTTTTTTTTCTCTCCCATGGTTTTTCCCCTTTACTCTGTTTTTGAAGCAGGGGAGTGTGTAGTCCCAAGATCATGTAATTCTTTAGTTCCTTCCACCCCCATTAAATAAAGTAAAACAGTTATTTAGATTAGTTTGTCATTGTTCAGTGATATCTTGACCATATAGCATGCCAGGCCCTTCAACCTGAGGAGTTCAACTTCCAATGTTATCTCTTTTAGTACTATTCATAGGGTTTACTTGGCAAAGATACTGGAGTGATTTGTCATTACCTTCTCCAAAGGACTCTCAGAACTCTCCATTATGACCTGTCCATCTTGGATGACCTGCATAGCATACCTCATAGTTTCACTGAACCACACAAGACCCTCCACTATGATAAGGCAGTGATCCAGGAGATACTTGAATAGTAATCTATTCTTCCAAACAAACACACAACCAAACAAAAAGCTGCACAAGTACATGATAGGGGAGAATTAGCTAGATAATAGTTTATTTGAAAGAGATCTGGAAGTTTTGGTGGACCACAAGTTCAATATGAGTCAACAAGGCAATATGGAAGCCCCAAAAGTTAATGCAATCTTGAGTCACATTGAAACTTAATCACTCAAGAATGTCAGGAACTGATAGTCCTGCTTTATTCTGCTCTAGACAGAATAAACTAGAAAACTGTGTTTGATTCTCAGCACCACATTTTAGGAAAGATATTGATAAACTAGAGGACATCCAGTGGAGGGCAATCTCGATGAGGAATAACTTGTGGTTCATGTTATATAGGATTGACTGAAGAAAATGTTGAGGGCTGGAAATGGTTTCTTGGAGAAGGAGGGAGTTATTCTGACACTTGAAAGAGTGACTATTACACATCAGATGGTCAAATATTTGTTGAGGAAAGGAATGAATAATGATAAAACATGATGGTTTCATAAGAATAGAAAGTAAACCAGCTATGGTGACTGTTGGCCATTTGGTATTTTAAAGTTTTTGTTCTTTTTCTTTAATCGAACAGAGATTTACTCTGAAACAAAAATGCATATTTTTAAACATTAATATTCTTCAAATGATCTCTCTGATTGCAAATCATAGAAATTAAAGTGTCCCAAAGGTCAAAATTGCAGACAACCCAAATGGCAATGGAGAGGTACATGGTGGGCATATAAATGATTAACTAGTTGCAAATAAGAAATGGGTCAAAGACATTTTTCCAAGAAATATGATAGGAAAATAAAGCCAGTATGTATCAAAATATAAAGGATAACAATCAGGTAGCCCAAATAGGGTACTGTAACACATAAAATATGAAAAGATCTTGAGGAAAGCTCCTAGAATGTTGGGTAGGCCCCCCCATGGAGGATTTATTAGAGGACATAGACAAGAGTCAGCCATGATGAGATATGGAAAGATTGCAGTCTGTACTATCGAAGAGAATACCATGTCAATAATTCCATTGACATATGCAAGTAATAAAGAAGTACTAAGTATAACTTGGGGCTAGTAAGTGTTCTTCAGGTTCAGAATTTAGCTAAAATTCATTTTCACGTATTAGAAATCATTTTTCCTCCTAGATGCTTCTTTGCTTCAATCTAGGAGGTATTTTTAAAAAGAGCTAAGGAAGCCACGCATCTGGCATGCCCATAGCTCCTGGTTTCTGAACAAAGATCAAGTTCAGATCAAAGACAATTTTTCTGTTACTATATTCGTTAACAGATAAGCTGCTAGCATAAAGAAAGATAGCATCAGGAATCAGTCAGCACTGAGCCAGCACTAGCACAGGAGCCATAAAATGATTAATTTAAAACAAACATCCAAACAGACCCCATCAAGCCTTAGCACACATTAGAGAGTGACGAATTCATACTCATCCTGCCACCTCTGCCCCAACTAACTAAGTGATCCAGTATTTCTTCTGCCTTATTAGATCCCAAGGGGATTACCCTGGCTCTCAGGAACCAAGGAAACATCACCAGCAATTGTCAGAAGGGTTAGAAGCAGTTAGAATGCCACTAAAAAGGACTTGCCTAATTCAATGATGTCAAGGCACAAATGCAAATGCATATAGGGTGTTTCCAGCTTTGTGTAAATGTTAGCTTGTTATTAAATGCCATTGTTTTGTTTGGGCCTCTAGCCTTGGCCAGAAAACATCTCCCAGCATAAAATCCTTTGGGCTGGATTCTCTAGTATAGGTTTATCATAAGTCCAAATGAAGATCTTAAAACTGAAATAGTCCAGTCAAGCAGGAGATGAATTTCCCCTCTCTAAGATTATGTTCTGGGTATGGTTTAGAAATCCAAAGTCCTCTAGGATCTAGCTCAAACCCCCAAAATCAAGACTATCAATGAGGTGAATTTATTCTTTCCTGGAGGTGGATCTTGGAGTCTTGTGTGATTTGCTGGTCATTGTTTGAAGAAGGTGTGTGCAAACAATGCTGTGCTTGCTGCCAGCTCCAGTAGCCTGTCTCACAAGTTTATAGGGCTAGGCTGTGATCTAAGACAATATAGAGGAAATAAAATAGATGGCTTCAAGAATATTTGGGGGGGTAGCCAGGTGGCTCAGTGGATAGAGCACCAGCCCTGAAGTCAGGAGGATCTGACTTCAACTTAACACTTCCTAGCTGTATAACCCTGGGCAAGTCACTTAACTCCAATTGCCTCAGCAAAAAAGAAAAAAATAATAATACGGGGGGAGGGAAAATCTGTATTCATATAGCAAAAGAGTCCCTCTATTTTATTGTGTTTATAATACTAAAGATACTTGTTTAGATAGTACTAATTTAAAGTGTAAAAGTTTGAGTTCTCAAATATAAATTTTTCCCCACATCAAGATAAAATCATGTTATTAAACATTTCTCAATTTTTCCTAGTTTACAAAAATTTTCATGGGAATTATTAATTCAGCGGTAGAACTCTTCAACCTTCCAAGTTTGATTCCCAGCCAAAAATAAACTTGTCTGGATTGGTTGGCTAATTCAGCACACAATGCTACCAAGATTAAAGTTGGGTATCTGATCTCTATGGACTAAGAAACTTACTCATTTTTGCAGTCACTGAACAGTCTATTAATGACTAGCTACCTTTAAGACATATGCTACAGATCTCCACAGAGTATAATAGCTGACTGAAATCCATGATCAATACTAGAAAAGCAATCCTATATTCTATAGCATACCGATGATGTGTTGATAGTATTTTGTTAAGTACTTACTATATGTCTAACACTGTGCTAGCTAAGTGCTGAGGATACAAAGAAAGGCAAAACATGGTCTCTTCTTTCAAGGAGCATACATCCTAATGGGGAAGATAATATATATATATGT
>JAJPUD010001846.1:331114-368435 GCA_023553655.1 Myrmecobius fasciatus | reverse complement strand
ATGTGTGTGTGTGTGTGTGTGTGTGTGCGTGTGTGTGTGTACATACATACCCATAACTTAGCACATATTAAATACATAGAAAATGGATGGAAGATAATCTCAGAGAAAGCATTAATCTAGGGAAAAGAGAGAAAAAAGATGCAGAAGGTGCAATTTGAGTACTGAATGAAGCCAGGGGAACTAAGCAGAAGTGAGGGGAAAGAGCATGAGGGATAGCTAAGGCAAAAGCATAGGAGTATTTTTTTTTAATAAGAGGAACAGCAAGCAGATCAGAATGGGCAGATTGTGGAAATGGTGAAAGTGAATAAAATATAAAATGACTTGGAAAGGTAGAAAAGAGCCAGGTTATCATGAGTTCTAATGCCAAGCAGAGTAGTTTACGTTGGATCCTAAGAATAATTAAATACGTGAAGGAGAGCACATTCATTCCTTTAAAAATTCATCTCAATTCTTCATGGCCTGGCCAATAATTACCTTACAATCTATCAAGAGATGGAATGAGATCCCAAGCACCCTGTTTTTTATCTATCCAAAAATCACTAGCAAATAAATAAGTTTCATGAAATGTTATGCCAAATTTGAGATGTGTAATTATTTTTTGCAATTTGGGACCTGATCTGTTTTGAAATAGTTAACATTTCAGAGAGAGATTACAGAGCAATGTCTTGTATCTCCCTTAATGTTGTATGTACTCTATTACTAACTGTGCCATATGGTTAGGAAAAGTTATTCAGAGGAGAACCAAAATCATCCTGTGTTTCACTATTGTGGAAACTCAAGAAGTTTTGCTAATCATACACAATTTACTATTCTTATTTTTTTTAAGTATTTCAAGAATTAATTGATCAACAGGCTCTCAATAAATTGTAAATCATGCTACCAACATTTCAGAGCTATCTGGAAAATTCAACTTTGAGGCAAGTTCAAAAATCCAGAAAAGATGTAGGGATTGACTGAGATTATACTGGAAGAACTCAGAGAACTACATGGAAGGAGATAGGATCCTGCTCAGATACAAAACAAAGCACATTTCTCCTTTTAAAAGTTACAGAGAGGAAAGAACCTGGTCTATTTTCCAGCCCGAAAAGTTACTGGATTTAACCCTGGGGGAAGAGTGTTTTTTTGGGGGGTCACTTGGCTTTTGTTTCTTGTCCCTCCATCCCAATTATCCTCTTGAAAACGTAAACTGGCCAACTAGTTCACTCCTTCCACTTTCCTAACTCCACTCTCTTATCACTTCAGCCCTCTTCTTTCTGAGGTTCCATCACGTTTTTAGCCCTTTGTTTTGAACCACTCTGATTATTTTCCCCTACTTTCCAGATGGACATTTCCACCTTCCATTCTCTCCTGCTCCGTGACCCAGACTCCTCTATTCTTGAGCAACTGACGAGGGGAGACTGGACACCCCAAAGGGTGAAGAGGTTCTATTTCATAAGACCTCTAGGGGTTTGACATTTCTATGACGCCACGGTCTGTCCCACCTTCCCTCCCTCCCCACAGGAACACAAACTCTTTGGGCCTCTGAAACTAGCTGGTGCTTCGACCCCAAGAAGTCTGGACCTGACTTCCTCTCTGGCTGAGGGGAGGGGGAAAGAGGGGACATTTGGGAGGGAGCGATGGTACCTCTTTGCAGGCGTGGAGCTCGGTTCCCTGAGCCACCTGGAAAACAGCCCCAGCCCAGAGCAACAGCAGCAGCAGCAGTAGAAATGCAGCAGGAGGCCTCTCAGTTCTCTCCCTGTCTCTGGCAGAAGGATGGAGGCTGCTCCCAGCTCTAGCCATAGCGCTGCTAGGAGAGAGAGTAGCCTCAGGTGCTGCTGCCGCCACCGCTTCTGCTGGCAGAAGGAAGCAGAACCCGGAGGGAGGCAGAAGGGGGGAGGATGCAAGGGGTTGGGCTCGCCTCAGTCACCTCCCTGCAGCTAGCCCAGGGCCGCCCATCCTCCCCCTCCCACCTTCCCCTTCTCCTCCTTCTACTGGCGTCACCTTGGCAACCGCCTCCTCCTCCCTTTCGCGCGGGTGGGGAAGGGACCACGCGCGGTGCCTTTGCAGCTCACCTGCCTGTCTCCATGGCAGCAGCAGCCGCCGAAGCTACCACCCAGGCAAGCGAGCCGCGTGGGAGGACGCGCGCTTGAGGGCTGCAAACGGCTTAACAGACAAGGAAACTGCCCGTGCAAATGGAGCTTGAGGCATTAAAAAAAAATTCTACTGGTTGATGGTCCAGCTGCATCATTTTGTTTTGTGTGTGTGTGTGTGTTTAAATGCGGCTCCGTGCATAAAGTATTGCTCTATTTTAGGGAACTGCTTCTCAAAAGTCTCTTTTCCTTCACTCCAAAGACAGACTCTCCCATTTTTTAAAGGAGGTATACCCATTAACTAATGCTAAATCAGACTTGTCTTATCTGGTCTTCCAGAGTTTTAAGCAGAAGTGTTTGTCAAGGGAAAGAAAAAGAGAAGTGAATGGTGCAGTGGATGGAGAGCAGACCTTGGCGTCAAGAAGACCAGGATTGAAATCTAGTCTGTAACATATATGACTTTGTGACTGTCTCTCCTGCTTCAGACAACTGCGACTAGGAGTTACAGAGTGCCTGTGTTGATCAGCCTTAGTAGAGTTCCCTATAACAATAATAAGTAAAATTTATATATGATTTACATGTAATTCTCCCATTTGTGAAATCACAGGTCCAGTTCCAGTGGCCCTTCTACTGACAAAATACAGGACACTTTCCAGTGCGAATAAACACCTCAGTCTGCACTTAGGAGTGCAGAGTACTAGGTGACAATCGTGAGACCTTGGCGGAGAGACAGGAGGCAGCATATGCTAGGCTGGTCAAACCACCACAAGCACCTAGACCACTATTTTCTCTCCGATAATGATGGAGAAAGTTCAGGTCTCTGAATTCAATCACAAGCCTTGGGAATAGTAAATATTGTAAGCTCAGTGTCTAGGGCCATCATCCTTATGTAGGTGATATAAGGGGGGGGGGAGTTCTTGTCTCCAAAGTCTCTGGAAATGGTTCAAAATTAGAAACTTATGATTTTATCAGTGGAAATTATATTTTAAAAGGGGCATTATATGCTTTGCTGATGAACTCTTAAGGATCACAGGAACTCTTCCAGCTGGTTTGCAAATGAAACCTTTCATATGTGTTGCCTTCTCTAAGAGAATGTTAGTTCCTTGAGGTCAGAGACTTTTTTATTTGAATCCCCTAAGTTTTGAATGTTTTATTCATTTATTCATGTGAACTGTGGCTCTGCTGTTCACTATCTAGCCCTGGGCAAGTCACTTAACATGTCTGAGTATAAGTACCCCAGGCCCATTTGGGGATAAAAATAGATGGATAAACCACCTCCCAAGACTACTGAGGAAAGTACTTTGCTAATCTCACACCGCTAAAGAAACACAAGTAATTATGTCGAATTCCCCAACAGTTTCGCCAAGGGCAGAAATATCATTTTCCTACCACATGGGGAAAGTAATTTTCCACACCATCTTTCAGGACTTTTTTCCTCAATCTCAAGCAGAAATCTCAAGACGTATATTGTCTGTCTTCACGTGAGGCAAAGTTCTCTCCTGGAGACTTCTTGAAAGCTGTGGGTTACCTTTGCAACACTGTTCCCCAACCCAGCACAATGGATAGGGTGTCTCGCCTGGAATAAGGAAGACCTGAGTTCAAATTTTACCTCAGATACTTATTGCCTATATGACCCTGCAAAAATCACTTAACCCTGTTTGTCTCTGTTTCCTCGCCTGTAAAATTAGCTAGAAAATGAAACGGCAAACCACTACAGTCTCGTCACCAAGAAAATCCCAAATAGGGTCACAATGAGTCGGACACGACTGAAAAACGACTCAATAACAATAACTTAACCCACCTGCCAACTTGCAAGACCATTCTTGCACTCTACCTGGTCTCATTTAGATGAGTTAAAATACTGCCTCTAGGGGAGTCCCTAGTCATAGAGGAGGAGGGGCGTCGCCTAGCAACCTGGTCTTGGGATTCCAAACAAGAGGCACCGATTTCCATACGCCAGTATTGCGGGTCCTGAGCTCCTGGGCGGAGTTCGCTTCTCACTATGCCTCCTACTCGAGACCCCATTCAAAGCCCCAAGTTCGAGAGTGAAGAAACCTACGTGGGCAAAAGGGACTGCCAGGTATATCTCCAGGGGTCTGGGCTAGTACCTTTATTTCCTTTCTACAAAGCAAAGAAACTTGTGAATGAAAGAACACAAGATTTCGAATCTGAAGACTCAGAGTAGAGCTCTTGCTCAGATATTTGAGCAGATGTATCACCCCAGGAAAATCATAAACTCCCCCACCTCCTGGGCTAAGCCCTCCAGGAAGTTTATCTATAAATAAATGTCCACCACTGTTATACTAGGAGGACGTTATCAAGGTCTTTGTCTTCCCATGTAGGCTTTTGGAGACCCATGAGTTTATGGGATGTTCTGGAGATGCGATCCTAGAAACAGGTCTTCGAGGTATCCCAAAGTTATCGAGATTCAGTTTAAAGTAATGGAACTTTAAACTAGTTCTGTTTCCCTAAGGCTCTCCTAACTCAGTATTCAGAGTGAATAGTCATATGCCTTGAAAGGTAGTGCTCCAAAATAGGGTAAAGAGTCATTTTTCAATGTAATTTTCAATACCTCCTTTTAACCCTTCCAAATTCTTGGATTTTTAAAATGTTATAGCAACAACAAGTATTTGTCAAGGCTCTTAATTGTTCATAAGGCTTTGCAAAGATTTTTCTTTGGCGTTTTTTCATGCATTCTGATATATTAAATATTTGTGTACTTTTTTTCCCTTCTCCATCAGATCCTGAGATACTTGAGAACAGGAAAAGAGTCTGTCTTTGCATTCTTAGTCCTAGAAAAATGTTTCAAATAGAGTTGTCAATTTGAATTGGAAGTAAGAGCCAACTATATGGAAGACACTATTTGGGAATTTAAATAGTTTTTTCTTATGTGATTTGGCTTCTTGAAGTGGGAAGTATAAGAGAAATTAGAGTAATTGCTACTTTAAAGCAAAAAAAAAACCTTTTTTCTCTGTCTACTAATGCTTGTAGAGAACACAGCTCACAATCAGAAACTTTTGCTCTAGAGAAGTAAAGGACTGGCATTGACATAACTACATGACCATATGGTATACTTAATTTTAATGAGATTATATTAGCTTCAATAAGATAATGGTGTTTTTGCCAGTAGTTAGAGTACTAATTATATTTTGCTGTTTCCATAACTTTTTTCCTTTCATATTTCATGAGATTTTTTTATTCTCCTTGATGTCTCTATTTCATGACACTGGTTAACCAGCCCTATCATTTAAAATGTTATCCAATTTTTGCATGAATTTATTCCTATCTTTGCTTTTCTTTCTTCAATTTTCCTCTCTTTGAGGAAGCTCAACATTTCTAACTTAAAACTCACCTTACTGCCAAACAAGCATCTTTTCTAGATTTCCCTATTTCATTGAATGATAACATCATTCTGCTGGTTATCAAGACTTGAAACATTCAAAGGTCAAGATTCTAGTGACAAATGTCATCCTTTATCTAACTTTAGAGTTGCTACTTCTTGATAAAGAGGAACAAGTGAAGAGTTGTAAAAACCACCAGAACATGACTCTCTGATGGCTGTGATTTGTGTCTTGCAGAAAGCCCCCTACACCAGCCCAAGCCATATTGTCCAGCAGCAGAATCCTTGGAACCGACTCCATTCAACTACCACTGTTGCTAGTATCAGGCGGGATGTATATTTCTATGACCCAGAGGTACTGAGAACTAAGAATCCATTTTATTTTTTCCTGACCTGAAACAGTTTAGAAGTTTAGAACAGTTTTTAAAGAAACATGGTCAAACTTTGATTTTTTGAAAGGTCTCTCCTTCCTTGCATCTATCATTTAAAAGTCTACCAAAAAGTTATCCAGAACTCCCTTGCTCCACCTTCCATCACATTCTCAGGTTTCTGAAAAAAGAATCACCAAGAGTAAATTCTTTTCTGGCTCTGTTTCACTTTGAACAAGTCACTGTTTCTCTGTGGGGCTCCCCATTTTCCACTGCCTAAAATGCAAGAGGAGGCATTTTTCCTCCTGCATAATTCATCCTAACTATGGGATGAATTAATTTTGATCTCACATAGTACAAATCAATTATAAAATTGACTTCTAAGATTATTAGAAAGGGAAATAGGGATTAGATTCATTTAAATTAGAAAATCAAACTTGGTAATACATAAGGGATTACTGTGTCAAGCAAGGAGTGCTTCTAACGCAGGATGTCCCGAAAGTCTAGTACAGTTGTAAACAGACCTCAGTGCAAGAGCTTTTAAGCTATTAGAGCTTTAAACGGCACTGAGACTTTTAGGACATCCAGTATAAGGACTTGCTTCTGGGTCTAAAACCAAGCAAAATCTCTACTAAGTTCTTTGGGGGAAGAGTAAAGAGGAACAGAACTTGACAAGCAAAAGGCCTATGAATGACTATCCTGCCAACTTCTACTCCAGATCCCTTTGGATGACTTGGATTTCCGAATAACATCCTTGTACAACCACCATACTGGATTGTTTCAGGACAAGGCACAGGTCCTAGTCCATCAGGAGACTATCAATGATACCCATGGGTAAGTGGATTAGACAGTGAATTCTAATAAAAGCAGTCAATACCTTAAGGTGAAGAGTTTGGCCCCGAGTTTCTTTGCTGAATCTACCAACCATCTTCTTACTTCAACATTACCATATGATTATGCCATATATTCAGGAGGGGTCTGACTACTTCAGCTTAGGGAATTCCTAGATGGTTGCAACCTCTCTAAAAGTTAGTAGATAAATCCTAGGAAAGTTGCCTAAAGCCCAAATCACACAGGATCATGTTAAATATCATAAAAAGAATTTGAACCTTGAACATTTTGACTAAAACATCTAATACTCCTATTTACTAAGCCACATTGTTTCTGCAATAGGATCACAAAAGGTAAATTGTTGGCTTAAAAAATTAATATTCTTATTTTTATATATACACATTTTGTACCTCTGTATACATGTGTCTATATATATATCTGATATAACAACTTTTCATGTTTTCAATCAATATCTAAATAGACAAAAATCCTTCTGTACCCTCTGTTGCTAGATATCCCTACACACCAGTCCAATCCAGGAGCTCAACAGAAATACTCTTTGAATCAATTCCAATTTCCCCAGTTTTTCTGCATCAGTTGGGATACATAAGTTCAAGATTCAGAAGATTAGAAATTATTTTCTTCTAGCTTTGAACTGACCTAATCTGAATAAATTATAATCTTATTTATACAGATCTTTAACATTTTAAAGCACCTGTAACCACCCTGTAGAAGAAAGTACATGTATATTATTCCCATTTTATTTTATTTATTTTTGCTGAGGAAATTGGAGTTAAGTGACATGTCCAGGGTTACACAGCTAGGAAGTGTTAAGTTCTGGTTTCAGATTTGAACTCAGATCCTCCTGACTTCAGGGCTGGTGCTCTATCCACTAGACTAGGACACCTAGCTGCCCCTTTATTCCCATTTTAAAAGGAAACTAAGACTTTAAGCAACTAGTCTAAAGTCAATATGCAAAATTATTTTTTAAAATGTTTAATCTGAAATCTAAACAAACACTTATTTAGAACTACTATATAAGGACTAGGCACTGAAGATACAGAAACAAAATTGAAACTTTCCAACACTCATGATCAGAGTCTGAGTAGCTTAGATTCTGCTGGAAAAAGATCTTAGAAGCAGAGAGAAATGTGGAAGTATTAATTGTTAGAGTTAGGGTTTGAATTCAGGTCTGCTGATACCAAGGCCAAAGGTTTGTTTTACCACACTAAGATTCTTCTTAGTTTTTCCATTAAAGAAAATTAAGACCTAGATCCACAGGATTTGAATACAGGTCTTCTTAATTCCTAAATTCTGCTTTATCCATCATAACTCACTTCCTAGTTATAGGAACCCAAGCAAATCAGAGGTTCATAGGTTTGGAACTGAGAGGTCTGAGAGGTCATTGAATCCCATGCACTGATTTTTACACCTGGGAAAACCAGGCCCTCAATTGGTAGTCTTAGATAGCATTGAAAACCAGGTTTTCTGACTCCAAGGTCACTGCTCTTTCTACTATTTTACCCTATCTCTTCCTCATATTCCTCATCTGGGCAGGATAAAAATCCTTGCATTATTTTACAGGAGAGAGTGTGTATGCAAAAATGTTTTATAACCATTAAGGTGCTATATAAATGAGTTTTTAATCAATTTAAGGTGACTTTGAAGTTAAAAAAAAAAAAAAGTCCACATGAACCTTGACTTTCTGGGAAGCTTTTCTTACAGGTCAGCTTTGGGATTCTGCTGTATTTGACCATTCTCTGGTTTCTTTCCCTGGTTTGTTCCAGAGTGGTCAAACTACAGTACCCAGATGAGATTCTGCCTCCTTGTCCCCTACCTCCCATCACTACTCGAGCAATGATGAGACACTGGGTCAGCCCCAAAAAGGAGTCAATCTACAGCGTCCAAGGGACCATAGGTAAGGCCAGCTAAGTGAGGAGTGGGTATGGAGGGTGTTTGTCTTTTTAAAAGGTACATGAGCTATATGCTTTCCCTATTAAAATCAGTGGAGATATTTAGGAAGTTAGGTAGTGGCTAGTAGTGCCACCTTCTGGGGGAAATCAACATATGGGTGGCTCAATCTAGTCCAAAGGAGACAAATGGCTACACAGATAATTAACCTCAAAGACAGTTCCCAGCAGCAATGGGCGCAGTATGAGAACTGAAGAAAGCCAGCTGGCACTATTTTCATAGCAGGGACAAGTTTTCGCTCTTCTGCAAATCATTGCTACAGCTTTACATGGCTGCTTCCTGAATCATGAAGTAGGAGTCTCCTTCAGCAAAGTATTGAGATCTCAGGGGTGCCAGGGGTTCTCAGAGAGGGCAACTCACCTGAACATTACAGCTTCCTAACTCTTGTATCTCTTTTTTCCACAGTGGCCCCTCATAATGCAGCCACCAATGGTGGCTACTCCCGCAAGAATGATGGTGGCTTCTTCTCCACCTAGTCTTGCCAACATGAATAATTTAAGCAGCCCCTCCTCACATCCATTAAATAAATTTATATTCAAAAGAAACCTTTGAAGATATTTGGTGTTTCTCAGGGACAAGGGGGAAGCTTACCCTCAGAATACTTGCAACATGTGGAGAACTTTCCCCAGAGTCAAAAACTCAAACAACAACAACAAAAAAAAACCTCATGGATTTGGAATGGAAAAATAAGGGTTTGGGTAGGGGCAACTTGTAACTCGGGAACAGGTAAGAAACACAGTGAATGGAGTACTGGACCTGAAGTCAGGAAGCCTCACCTTCCTGGGTTCAAATCAAGCCTCAGACATTTACTGTATGACCCTGAATAAATCACTTAACCTTGTTTGCCTTGTTTTCTTCTTCTGTAAAATTAACCAGAAGAGAAAATGACAAAAAACAAAACAAAAACAAAAACAAAACAAAACAAAAAAAAAAAAAAACTATTTCCAGAATCTTTGCCAGGAACACTCCAAATGGGGTCATGAAGTCAGAAATGACTAAACAAGAAGCAGTTTATGCAAGTTCTTTTTGTGTTTCTAGACACCCAAACTCTTCATTCTCAAATATAAGCTCCAGGAGTACAAAATATTTCTTCCCCAAATGTTGAGTTACTAGTGTTTTCTTTGGAGGCCTGGGGATGCTTTCTTTATACAGTTCTATTAGTCTTCCAATTAGGATTTCAAGTTCAAAGTTCTGGGCTCTGTTTGTCTTCTACTTTCTCTTACCACAATTTCCATAAAGAAAAGTTTTCCTTCAGTCTAGTCTATGTAATATGAAATCCTAAGACTAATAATTTGTACAGAAGCAACATCCTTCAATATATAACATTATCCAGTGCTTGTACTGACATCTTGTATCTTTTTGTTATTCGAATAATTGAAAGAAAACTTAGTAGAATACCACTGAGTCAGAGATGGGAATCTGTGGTGTGGTGCACTTACATAATAAGAGACTGGTGAATGAATGGAGACAGCTCAGTACAAGGCATTGAAAATTAAATCAGCTCATCCTTTTGTCATTCAGTTGTATCAATTACTTGGGGATCCAAGTAAGGAAAGGAGTTCCTTCAGTTATTGAGTTGATGGTCTAATCTAATCAGAACATTCAAACAGCAGTCAAGGAGATAGAATTTACCGTAAAATCCAGAACTAAGAACCAAACTTTGGTTTCTGGGCCTCAGAGCAGCTAGCAATTTCATCCTGGCAATTGGTATTTTTCTACCAAAAAAGTAACACCAGGGAAACTGACTTTACATTATGTCTGTGCTGCTGGCCCATAAAAATGGTAAGGAATTTGACTTAATGGTTAGGACAAGCTATTTAAAGACAGTGAAAGTGTGAAATTGAAAGGTAAAAAACAGATAAAGTGAAAGAAGATAGAACTTGAGATCAAAAGGACAGATGGAATTGGGAATAGAGGCAAGATTGGGTATCTTTATTGAGAACCCAAAACCCAGTTTGGAAGTCATTTAAGTATTGGTATTTCTTAAGGTTTTAGCTTAGATGGTATTTCTATACCCTTTCAATTGATGATCACCATTTCCAGGAGTTCATGTTTATTTCCTCTATTCACATGACTCCTAAATCTTTTATCATCACCACCATTCCTCATTCACCCTTCTTTCCATTTCACAACTTCTTTCCATTGGTCATGCATTTCCAGCTGGACTACTGGTCATCTGTCCAGGTAACTGAACTTGAACATAGCTAAAACTGAATTTGTAATTTCATCCTTCACACCCTAACTCTGGCTAATTTCTGTTAGTCCCCTAGGTGTAAAACCCTAGAGCCACAACTGATCCATCTCTCTCCTTACTCTCCAAAATCAAATTAGATCATTTCTATCCGTAAAAATTTCTTTCATTTCCACTGAAGTAGCTTTAAACATTTATCTTCTTATTTTAATAGCTTACAATTTGAATTTCCTGTCTCCAATCTCTCCTTCCTAATTCCCTGAATAATCTTCATTATATCTTATTATGCTGGTCCTCTAACTCAGAAACCTTTACTGACTCTTCACTGCTTCTATAATAAAAGTGAATTTCTGACCCTGATATTCAAGGTTTCCCATAATCTGACTAAACATTAATGTCATTTCAGTATTGTTCCTCTTAACATAATCCATGTTGTTCCAATCAAACCAAACTCTTTTTTGGCCCTTATTCATATTTTGTCTTTCCCCATCTCTGTCTTTATTTACTATCTCCTCCTTACCTAGAAAGAGCTTCACACCAAGACCTATTTTTCTAGAACCAAATCAGATGCTACTACTCTGTGAAGCCTTGCTCCTCATCTTTCTCTAAAATTCCTCTATGGGCCTTGCCTGCATTGTTCCTTTGCAACTTCTCCCCTTCATATCAGTTATTTTGTACTTCCCCCTCCATTAGACTACAAATTCCTGGTAAAGCAATTGTTTTAGATCATTTAAAATAACTAGACAGTATAAAATACCTGAGAATATACTAGTTAAAACAGACACAGGAACTATACAAATATAAACATAAAACACTTTTTATATGAAGCTGGAAGTAAATTATAGTAAGTGTTCACAAATAGGTAAAACCAATAATATAATACAATTATCTCAATTAAATTACTAAACTGAGTTAGAAAAAACTTTAAAGTTCATTTAGAAGACAAAAAAGTCAGGAACTTCAAAGAAACCATAGGGGAAAGATATAAAAGCATAAAGTAGATTTAGTAGTATCAGACCTTAAATCATCTTATGAGCATTGTTGAAATGTAAAGTGGATAATTTTATTTTAAATTAAAATTTTCTTGTATGAATAAAACCTATGCAGCCAATGGAAGGAATGCAGAAAAATGGAAGGAAAAAAAAAGCTAATCCCTCCAATAGAATGTGATTGGGTTGGAACTATTGTGGTCTAGGAAATGAGATGGTTAATTTAGAAAAATATGGAAAAACTTGGACTTTATAAAAGATCTTCAAAGAAATAGGTAACTGAAATTAAGCATAATATGGTCTTAAATATATATTTGTAGATATTCGTATATGCATGTGTATACATAAGCATATATGCACATGTGCATTTGTAGACATAGAAATTGATATACACTGTATAGATTTACATAAATCTATAAATTATGTTCTATATATTTAATATATTAAATTAAACTATATAGTTATATATAAATATAGAAGCCTAATTGTAGCTGCCTGGGGTGGGGGAAGGAAGAATGAGAGAGGGGAAAAAATAAAAAGCCCACAGCAGAGAACAAAAGGAAGCAAAGCTGGGCAGCTTTGAAAACGATGTGTGGTATTTATTACATAGGTTTTCTTGAAATGGGAATATATTGCTTTATATTGAACCTCCTCTTATGTTCTATTATGTATATGGCAATGGTTTTTTTTTTCCTTATTGTATACTTTTTAAAAAAGAGCAGTCACATTTCCCTAGTTCATACATTTACATCGACTTTTTCCCATATTCAGAATGGTCTTCACTTTTAGCTTTCTTCAAGATTCAATTTAAATTCCACTTTCTTTGAGCTTTTCCCAGTTTACCAACTTGCCACAGAATTTTCCTTTTTTTTTCTTAAATTATTTATTTTTATTTATTAATACATTTATTTGCATATGTATGGGTAATTCCTAAACATTAACCCTTACAAAGCTTTCTGTTACAAATTTTTTCCCCCTACTCCCCACCCCTCCCCTAGATGGCAGGATATCCACTACATGATAATTATGTTAGAATACTTAAGAAAGTGAATATATGTATAGTTATTGCATCATTTTTTGTGCAGGAGAAATCATATCTACAAGAAAGAATAATCCGATAAAGGAGATACAATGCAAGCAAACCTCAATAGAGAACATGAAAATGTTATGTTGTGGTCAACATTTCACATCCTGCTCTCTGGGTGTATATGGCTCTCTTCACGGAACAATTGGAACTGGTTTGAAGCATTTCATTGTTGAAGAGAGTCATGCCCATTAGAACTAATCCTCATATAGTATTGTTGTTGCGGTGAATAATGATCTCCTGGTTCTGCTCACTTCACTGAGCATCAGTTCATGCAAGTCTCTCCATTGCCACAGAACTTTGCAAGATTTCTTTTCATCTACTCTGTATATATATCTTGTTTTTAAGCATGTACATAGTTACTCCCATTAGCATAAGAGGTACTTGAAAGCAGGAAGAATGTTGCTTATGTGGCAGGATAAAATCCAAAATAAACACTTGCTGATTTGACAAAAATCCTTCAAATTCTGATTCTACTCTACCTTTTTAGAATTAATCAATTTTAATCTTTTAGCGGCTAGTGTCTCTTCCTCCTTCCCTCTTATGTATATATATATATATGTATATACACACACACACACACGAAACAAGCTTATTTATGTTTCCTCCATATAACCTAAGTTTTCAATCTGATAATTTCCTGTTTGTCCTGTATCCCCAGTACCTGGCACACTATAGTGGACAAGAAATGGCTTTTTGATAATCAGTTCATTGTTACTGAAGGCTATCATAAAAGTGCCTGTCCAAAAGAAGCCAGATCTAGAGCTCTAAGAAATTTCAGGGTTTAGACCAGACCCTTCATTTTATCGCTGAGGAAATGGAAGCCCCTAAAGGAGATGGGGGACTTGCTTACGGTTAAGTAACCAATTAGTAACGAATTGCTATGCTAGTGCTCTGACTCCATCCAGCATTCCTAAGATCAACTAAATTTTAAGTGCTGACGTTATTACTATGGAGCACAGAACAACCACACTATTCGAATCCTCAATTGGCAGAGGCGGCTAAAAGCCGGGACAGGAGGCGCGGAGCCTCCAGCGCGGCTCCTCCCCGCACCTGGACGCCGGAATGGCCATCCTTAGGAGGGGCCCACAGGAGGAGCTCAAGGGCTCCGGATAGCAGAGTCCTCGGAGAGGGCAGCCGGAGCTTAATAGTGGGGGGATAGGCGGCTAGCTCGCTCAGATCAGAATCGCCTCGATACTCAAGGGCAGGGGTGAGCCCCGCCTCGTCTATCTGATCAACTCATCACTTCTGAGCGCCCGGCCGGGCCGACCCCCGGAAGGGCCGGCTCCGGGAGCCCGGGAGCGGCCGCCGCCTGTTTGCATGGGCCTCGCCGCACAGCGCCTTGGCCCGAGTGGGCCGGGGCTTCGCGGGAGGAGAGCTTCTCATCTCGGGCCGGGCCGGCGAGGCGGGAGCGCGACCCGATCAAATAAGATCAGAGTGTAGGGGGGGAGCGTCAGGAAGGGCCGGCTCAGCACGCGGGCACGCACTCGCCTTGCACACTCACGCACACTCACATTCGGGGCTTGCAAGCACACCCTCTCAGCTTGCACGCGTCCTTGCACGCTAAACTCAGCCACCTCACGCACCTCAAACACCCCGCGTGCTTAAACCTTACCGCTACCCAGACCGAGATCCCGCCTATAAAACCTAACCCCTTCCGGAAGTGCCTTTTATAGTTTTTTTGCTTTTTCCGCCCCGCCCCCGTCTCAAGGAATTATGGGAGCAGCCATAGAGTTGTCGCCGGATGGAGCGTCTTCTATCCGTCGGCAAGCGCTGCCCCCTGGCGTTGAAGGAGGGGAACCAGTCAGGCTGTTAACAGATGAGAGCCTGTTTCCCTGTAGAAAACTTCCATGTCCCGGGGAAAGCGGAAAATAATGAATTCGTTATAAATGTTTTAGAATTAAATAACATATAGCGTTACAGTCTTTACAAAGAGCTCCCTTTCCAACAATACGAAAAGAAGGGTTATTTTTTACCAGGAATTGTGATTTTGGGGTAGGGAACTCCTGGTATGGAAAGTGCTCTCCACCAATACGCTCAGCAACGGGTAGTCCCTGAAAGGTTTAGTGAGTTGCCTGGGGAATATATAGCTAGCTGTCTTCAGAACTTGAGCCTAGAACTTCCTTACTCCAAAGCTTGCCTTCCATCCATTACGCCATTACTTCTCTATGAGATAGGTACTAAAGCAATATTATCCCATTTAACACCCACTTAACAGATGAGGTACTTCAACACAGGTGAGAAGTGTCCTGCCTAGGATCATACAAGTAGTAAATATCGAAATCGGAATTTGAATATCCTGTCTTTCCTGACTTTTATTTTACTAAAGTGCACTGGTGGCATAATTCTTCCTGAGTCCACCGCTACAATTCATCTTGTTTTGAATATATTTTCTATATTTGGAGTAGAATTTATTAATTTAGAATATAAATTCACCGAAGCCAGATTGTCACGCTCCTTTTTATATTCCCAGTGCTTTAAAGATAAAATTCAGGTATTCAGGATATATTTAGTGATTTTGATGGAGTCCCTGCAGCAGCCTTCAGATGCTTCCCCCCAAAAAAAAATTCTTCTCCTTTAATGTAATAATTGTGACAATTCAGAAAAATCCAAGCATCAGATCTGAGATAGTTACTTCGGATCTGTTTTGAAAATGTATGTTTCATGAAGGTGGCCTAGCTATGTCATATCTAAAACTATATTATAAAGCAGCAGTCATCAAAACCATTTGGTACTGGCTAAGAAATAGAGCAGTCGATCAGTGGAATAGGATAGAATCACAAAACAAACTAGGCAATAACTATAACAATTTAGTCTTTGATAAACCCAAAGACCCAGCTTCTGGGACAAGTACTCACTATTTGACAAAAACTGCTGGGAAAATTGGAAACTAGTGTGGAAGAAATTAGGGCTTGACCCACATCTAACACCACATACCAAGATAAGATCTAAATGGATTCATGATCTGGATATAAAGAGTGATACTATAAGTAAATTAGAGGAATGTAATATAGTTTATCTCTCAGACCTATGGAGATGGAATAAATTTATGTCCAAAGAAGAACTGGAATTCTTAATTCAACACCAGATAAATAACTTTGACTATATTAAGTTAAAAAGTTTTTGTACAAACAAAACCAATGCAGTCAAGATTAGGAGGGAAGCAATAAATTGGGAAATCATCTTTACATTTAAGGGTTCTGATAAAGATCTCATCTCTAAAACATATAGAGAATTGTCTCATATTTATAAGAATTCAAGCCATTCTCCAATCGATAAATTAGGTCAAAGGATATGAACAGACAACTTTCAGAGGATAAAATTAAAACTATTTGTAGTAATATGAAAAGGTGCTCCAAATCACTATTGATCAGAGAAATGCAAATCAAGACAACCTTGAAGTACCACTACACACTTGTCAGATTGGCTAAAATGACAGGAAAAGTTAATGATGAATGTTGGAGGGGATGTGGGAAAACTGGGACACATGCATTGTTGGTGGAGCTGTGGACGGATCCAGCCATTCTGGAGAGCAATTTGGAGCTATGCTCAAAAAGTTATCAAACTGTGCATACCCTTTGACCCAGCAGCATTTCTATTGGCCTTATATCCCAAAGAAATCATAAAGGAAGGAAAGGGCCCCACATGTGCAAGAATGTTTGTGGCAGCCCTTTTTGTAGTGGCTAGAAACTGGAAACTGAATGGATGCCCATCGATTGGAGAATGGCTGAATAAATTATGGTATATGAGTGTTATGGAATATTATTGTTCTGTAAGAAACGACCAGCAGGACGATTTCAGAGAGGCCTGGAGAGACTTGCATGAACTGATGCTGAGTGAAATGAGCAGAACCAGGAGATCATTATACACGGCAACAACAATACTATATGATGATCAATTCTGATGGACATGGCTCTCTTCAACAATGAAATGTTTCTAACCATTTCCAACTGTTAACTGAAGAAAGCCATATACACCCAGAGAGAGAGTTGTGAAATGTGGACCACAACATAACATTCTCATACTCTTGCTTGATGTTTGCTTACATTGTGTTTCCTTTATCTGATATGTCTTTTGTGTAGATACGATTTTTCTTGCACAACAATGATAAGTTTGGAAATATGTATACATATAAAAGAATTTGTCAAGTATTTTAACATAATTAACATGTAGTGGATATCCTGCCATCTAGGGGAGGGGTGGGGAGTTGGGGGGAAAATTTGTAACAGAAAGCTATGTAAGGGTTAATGTTGAAGAATTACCCATATATATATTTTGCAAATAAAATAAAATTTAAAAAATAAAATAATAAAAATGAATTTTAGGAGCAAACAATAACAACAAAAAAGAAGCAATCAGCCAATAAACATTTAAGCATCTTACCATTAAAAAAACAAACAAACAAACAAACAAAAAAAAACAACCAACAAGATGATTTCAGTGAGGCCTGGAGAGACTTACATGATCTGATGCTAAGTGAAATGAGCAGAACCAGGAGATCATTATACATGGCAACAAGAAGACTATTTGACCATCCATTCTGAAGGACATGGTTCTCTTCAACAATGAGATGTTTCAAACCAGTTCCAATTATTCAGTAATGAAGAAAGCCATATACATCCACAGAGAGGCGTGTGGAATCTGAATGTGGACCACAACATAGGATTTTCATGCTTTCTATTGATATTCGCTTGTGTTTTGTTTTCCTTCTCAGGTTTTTTTTCTTTCTAGATCAGATTTTTCTTCTGCAGCAAGATAAGTGTATAAATATGTATATATTTAAAAAAAAGTGTGGGTAGGTAGCTGATGAGGAGGTGGAGAAATTTATAGAATGAATTCAGGAGATTTAGAATTAGGATCTGAGATTAAAATTAAAATGGATTTTAGAGTAAAAAAAAAGAAAATGTATGTTTCTTATGAACTGATACAAAATAAGCAAGCAAAAAATAAAACGAAAATACTACACTGTAAATGGAAACAATTGAAACTGAATGACTCAAAATTATAAGAACCAAGCTTAACTCCAAAGAGCAAAGAGGTGTTCTTTTTTGAGGAGGTGGGTAGCCATGACTGTGAAACATTCCATAGCACATCAGGTTTTCCACATATGTTGGTGAGTTTTGTGAATTTTATTTTCTTTGTCACAGGAGTGGTTTGACAAGAGGGAAACCACCTATTGGGCATTGTAAACACAAAAGATATCAATAAAAATAAGTTGGTTAAACATACATGCCTTTATAACTCCTATCTTTTCCTTGCAGAAGTAACAGACTTCTGTGGTGGTGAGATATTATGTACAACAATGTTTCTTAATTTTGAACATTGTTTTCCTTTCATTACTTATTATAAGGAACAAAAAGCATCCTGGCTTCAGAACCAGGAAAGCCTGGGCTCAAGACCTATCTCTGACATACTGACTGTGTGGTCTTATTCAAGCCATTTAACTTCTTAAAATTTAGGGAAATGTCTAAAATCTTAAACTGTAGAAAAGCTACCTACCAGCAGTGGTAAAGGGATTTTCCTCACCTAGGAATCCTTTTATACAGGAATAAAATTCCAGAAAGAGTCCCTATCTCCTCTTATAAGGCATGACTCTCTGGGAGGGGGAGAGATATATTGGGAAATGTAAGTGATGTAAAAACAAAAAATATGAAAGTTTTATTTTTTTTAAACACTGTTTCCATTGATTAATTTTATTTATGAAGTGTGGATAATATTAGCATTATCTGCCATAATAGGCTTGTTAGGAAAATGTTTTGTAAATCTTAAAAATGTATATTATTATTAATTAGTGGCATTCTTAGTTAAATATAAGTATAGCATCAGCTCCCTGCCCTCAAAGAAAGAAGGCAAATTAATTTTATTAAAAGAAAAAAAATGAAAGTTTTAGTGCTTTTTAAATGCTTTATCCAAACACAAGGTTTTGCAAGATGAATCTTGAAAATTATCTATGCATATATTTTGAAAATAAAAAGCTTTAATAAAAAAATAAATGTTTATCCAAGTTCACAAAGCTAAAGTCAAAACTAATCTATGACAAGATGTACACAAAGTATAAAATTTGCTTGGTTTCTATTTTCTACTTTCATTGTCCTCCTGCTCCCTGGCTAATCCAAGCGCCCCAACACTGAAACATTTCCCCTCACCATTCAAATATGCCTGTGGCCTTATGAAAGGTATTTCTGGAAGATTGGCTAGCTAATTGAATAAAGTGACTTTTCCCATGCTATCATAATTTTAAAACCAAGTTTTATGGATGACTTTTATTTATTACATCAGGATCATTTCTGATTATGCCCCTATCTATTATTCTGAGACTAGGAAGATGAGTACTCCTGACTCCTGGGCCAGCACTTTATCCACTTCACCATCTGATAAACGGTTCTAAGTGGGGATAATGAGGTACCATACAAAAAAATACTGAATTTGGGAGTCAGGAGACCTGGGGCATGTGTAATCCTAGCTTTATGGATATGGCAGCACATAATTTACTCAGTTCTAAAAAAGATGATAGTATGTCCATTGCCCACCTCTCAGGGTTCTAGTGAGGAAAGTTCTTTGTAACCCATAAAGGACAATTTAAATATCTTGGCCAGGCTTCCAGAGGCTTCCAAACCACCAGACTCTGCTTGTGCTTGCCAGGAAGGGGAGTGTCAAGGCTCCAGGCCAGATTAACTCTCACCTCCTGCCTACGTTCCTGGTGAGCCACCCACCACCTCTTGCTCCTTTCTGCCTCAAGGTAGGCTTCCAGGGACACAATACCACATGTCATGAGGATGTGCTGAGATCTTGAGAGCTGATACTGAATCTTCAATTACCTACCTGGCTTCATCATGAGCCATCATGAGCTTCATCATCTCAAGAATACTGAATTTCCAGCTTGAGATGAGCAAACACACATCTGAAACCCAGCTCTCCCCTACCTTGTTTCCACCCACATCAACCTTATACCCTCCTTCCATATCCTACTTCAGATCTGCCCACTCTTTCTGGAACTCCTGCTCCATAATTAACCAATTTCCTTTCATTTTTAACCTCTTCTTGCTCCTTCCATCTTCTGGTTCTCACTGACATGCAAATTTACCACTTAATCCTCTGCCCTTCACAATCCCCTCCCTTTTTCCTCTTTGAATTTAGTGCTTCATTAGTGGCTCACAATCTCCTTCTCCTCAACTCCTGCTTTCCTCCTGGGACACTTCAATATATATATTGATGTTCCTTCAAATACCATAAATTTCCAATTCCTCAAGCTACACAGCTCCCATGATCTACTTAGTATCTGTTATACAGAGGAGTGGTCATACTCTTGACATTGCCATTACCCACAAATGTTCTGCTTGTGTGTTCAAGAACTCCTAAATTCCTCTATTAGGTCATAATATATTTTTTAAATTCCATGGCTTATGATTCCTAAACTTATTTGTCCTCCAATTTCTCCATTTTCCAATATTTTCCCAGGTGATCAATCTGGTCCCTCTTTCACAGTTTCCAACTCTTGGTGAGACAGTTTAACTCAGCACTATTTTCTATCCTGGCATCCCTGGTCCTTCTGTCCTTTCACTAATCACATCTTTCCTAAATCCACCCTTAGACTGTCCACCTCCATACTGAGAGGCCATTGACTCACTTAAATCCAATTCACTTGCAAATCAGCCTCCTGATATCAACGGTCCTTTGTGGAGAACAAAAAAGTCAAGAAACTAGGATGACTGAGTTCTATACAAATGTATGCTGTTTTATCTCAACTGGTTCCTCCTTACAGCAAGGCAATACTGCTCTTCTTTATTAGGTTCCCCATTCCAGTCACAACAATGGTTATTTCAAACCTTCTGCTCTTTCTCCATCCTGATTGCCCTCATCTTAGCTAAGGACCTTATACTTCACTGAAAAAAATTAAGTCTATTCAGTAAGAATTGCTCCCTCTTCCCCCCCTTTTTTTTGGTGATGATCTATCCCACTATCTTTTCCTTTGTTCTGGTCTTTGAAGAAGTAGTAGTCCTCTGAGCCAGAACCAACTGCACCATAATAACTTTTAAAGCTCATCCTTTACCATTTCATCCAGCACATTTGCTCCCTGAATCACTGTCCTTATCTCTAATTTTTAAAAATCTCTCCCTTTTCCTGGTTTCTTCCTTGTTGCCTACAAAAATGTTCACCACCCTATCCTTAAAAAATACTTACCTGGTCCTATCAAACCTGTTAGCTAGAGCCAGGTGGTGCAGTGAATATTGTTGAACCTGGACTCAAGAAGACCCAAATTCTGTCTCATACCTTTATTTATGTGATCCTGGGCAAGCCAATTAACCGTTCTTAGACTGTTTCCTTAAATGTAAAAGGAGGATAATAAAAGCATCTAATTCATAAGATTGTTATGAAGACTAAATAGGAGAACTTTCTATAAAGGGCTTTGCAAACTTAAAGGTAGCTATTATAACTATAAATGCTATTATCATATATAAGTAAAATATACTTAATATATAAATTATAAACACGTGTATAATACATATATGTATATATGTGTATGTGTATGCACATACACACATACCCCAAAATACCATTATCATCCTGCAGATGATCCCGAGAGTTATATATTTAGGCCTATTCTTTCCTGTGAACTCCAGCCCTACATCACTAGCTGACTGAACTTTATTTTTTGCAGGCAAATGTGAGTTGCCCAGCATCATCACACTGTTTATAAGTATTGAATGTCATGGATTTCAACTCAGGTCCTCCTGACTCCAGGGCTGGTACCATCTAGTCACCCCTATTAGACTGGACATCCTGTAGTCATCTCAAACTCAATATGCCCAAAGGATCAACCACTATCCTTCCTTTTACTGGTAAAGGCACTACTGTTCTTTCAGGTACCCACATCTGAACTTTAGTGACATTCTTGCCTCCTCTCAACTCACATTTCCAATCAGTTGCCGAAACCTGCCCTTTCTTTCCTTTTTGTATCTCTCATATTCTCCCCTTACACAGACACAGGTCTCATCATCTCTTGCCTAACCTATTGTCTAATATAGTTTAATCAGTTTCTCTGCCTCAAGTGTCTTCCTGCTCTACTCCAGCCTCACACAATTGTCATGAACCTTTGATCCCAGATCATGTCATTTCTCCCCCCATACACATACTCAGGAAATGTAGTGGTTCGTTATTACTCTAAGATCAGTTATATCCTCTTCTATTTAGCCTTTAAAGTTTTTAATGACTTGGCCCTTCCTATTTTCCTAGTCTTTCTACAAATTATTTCCCTTCACAAACTAATTCAGCTGTACTGACTCACTTGCCAGTCCTCATACACAATGTTCCATCTGGTGGTCCTCTGTGGCCAGAACACTCTCCCTCCAATTAGCCTCTTAGAATCTTTTGACTCCAAGAGTCAGCCACAAAGGCCAGGTAATGAAAGAAGCCTGTCCTGATCCTTTACTGCTACTGCTTTCCCTTGCAAAGATATCTTCCAATTATGTTCCTAACCATGTATGTGTGGTCTACGCCCCAGCTTCTTAAAAACCATAGTTCACAATCCCATATGGGGTTCTCAATCATTGGGTGCACCCAAAGAATGTGAGGGTCATGAAACTGATTTATCAGTAAATGTTTGATTTGTATGTTTCATAAATCTATATAATCAGCACCATGTAAAAATTTTGGGGGCAAAATGGGTCATAAGTAGAAAAAAGTTTAAGCTTTTTTAAAGTTCTTTAATGATAGGAAGTTTTTGCTTTTATTCCCACTGTTTAACATAGTACCTGTTACTAAATGATTAACAAAATGCTTGTTGATTATCAACAAAGGTGATAGTGATTTTGTGTTTGTTATTGAATCACTTTTCAGTCATTTGACTTATGACCCCATTTGGGATTTTCTTAAGCAAAGTAGTTTGCCATTTCCTTCTCCAACTCATTTTGCAAATGAGGAAACTGAGACAAGCAGGATTAAGTGACTTCTCCAAGGAAACACAGCTAGTAAATGTCTGAGGCTGGATTTGAACTCAGGAAGAGGTCTGGCACTCTATCCAATGAACCCCCTAGCTGCCTCTCTCAAATACCATTTATGGGAGAGCTGTTACATTTTCCCCCACAAGGAGCCTTTCTTGGGGAACTTCAAATCATTATCACAAAAACAGGTTATTACATCATCAGGTATTACCCTTTTTAGTAGTATCCAACTAATACTTATGAAGTCAGGTGCTGTGCTACTTGGTAGGAATAGAAAGACAAAAACAGCTCTTCCCTTCACAGAGCTTATATTCTTCAGAGAAAAATATATACAAAGTAAATACAAAGTATTTCTGGAGTTGAAAACTGAGTAGGATTCTGGAAAATATTCCTTGACTTGGGGTTTAAATGGAGTTAGACACTCCAAGAGACAGAGGTAAGAAGAGAGCTTTCCATACCCATGTAAAGGCACACAGAAGTCAAACTAAGGAAACAACAAATAGGCCAATTTAACTGAAATGTAGAATACACAAGGGAAAGTAACTCTAGCTAAGTCTGAAAAGATAACTGGAGCTGAAGGACTTCAGTGTAAAGGACTTGAAATGCCAAATAAAAGCACTGGGCTTTTATCTTCAATAGAGAGCCAGGGAGTGCCAGTCAGACGCTTCAGGACTAACGAGCACCCAAAGATTATATTGAAGCAGACAAAATCTGCCTAAGACAAAGAAATAGACAAAGGCTATAGGGAAAGAGATTTTATTTCCAAGAATTTGTACAGACAATGGTAAGTAAAAAAATTGTTTAACTTTAAAAAAGGAGCTGCCCTCTTCAATCCACCTGACATAAAGGGGATGGGTTTGTGATCATCCTAGTTTTTTATACTGGATGTCAACATCAGAAATCTCAACACTGACATCTCCTTTCTTCCCTCAGCCACTAATTCATCACTGCCCAAAGGAATGGTTTTCTGGTACTTTTATTTGTGGTTTTTTTTTTGTATGTGGTAGGACATGTTAGCTAAGCTGATAAACTCACTTGGTTAGGGAGTTCCGGGCTCTCTATTTACATAAAGAATTGTGAAGCTGTGAAATACACAATTGAGCATTTTCTTCCTATGAGTAATTATGTTCATCTGGTACATTTTTGATTCATTTTGAAGAGAATAAAACTCCTCAAAAGTTCACGCTGATCAATTTAAGAAGCCATATAGATTGGTTTGGACAAACTGCTGTGAGAAATGGGACTAGTTTAATCTATGAAGCTGCTTTAAGCACCAACCTCAGAGATGTTAGTCCTATTGGAAAAGAAAATACATTAAAGCTACTGAACTCAGTATGTGCAAAATGTGCTGAACCTGGGACTCTAGTGAGCCATCCCAAGCTCACTTCCACCAGGTGGATCTCATTCCTCCTTTTCATATCAGTCACTTAAAAGAGGCCTTTTTCCTTGTCAAAGATCCCATCAATCCCGAGAGAACACAGAATCATCCACTCATATTCTCCCCATAGATCAAGCCCAATACATGGCTGCTCTGGTTGGGTCTTACTTGACTTCCTACTGCTGCTAGGAGCTCCAAAGCCAACAGATTCATTTTGCTCAAATCCTACTTTCCAGCAGCTTTTACTGGTTTAGAAGGAGCAGGTATAAAAGACAACTCACCTCTCTCCCCATGGCAAGCACAGACAAAAAACTTTCCTTCTGAGAGATTTAGGAAAAGTAGAACAACTTTTTTTTTTAACCTCAACAGATAATTAACAGACTCAAGTCTACACTTGTTGTTCAAGGTAATTTAATGTGTTCAGCCCTTGTTATAAGAGTATTTTTGATGCAGAAGCCCTGGCCTCACCAAGACCATTGATGCCACTAGATCAAAGGAGAGACTGGAGATGTCAATACTTTTTTAAAAAGTGGAATTCTCCAAACAGGCTTGAGCATCCATTCTTTCTGGAAAACTCCTCTAATCTCAAAATCATTTCAGAGGCATAAAAAAGCCTTAATCTGTCTAGACACTATGAAACAATATGTTGATGAAGACCATCCAAATGGCAGCACACTGCCCCTTCCCCGGACTCAATTCTTCCTTTTTTCCCCCTCCCAGAGCAGTTTTCAAGAAAAGTATAATATGTGGGATCACAAGAGGTAGCCAGACAAAAGTAGAAGTAATTGAGAACTGTCCTAACAACCTAGTCTTTTCTAACAATGAGTATGGATCTTATTAATATTTTGCCTAGAAATGCTCTAATATCTAACAACAAATGTTTGTAATCTGGTAGGTTCCCCCCACATATTTCCAACGGCAAATAAATTGAAAAGTTCTTTCCTTTAAAATTCCCCCTCCCCCAAATGGCTACATTTCAAACTTCTTTAATGATTGTATTCAAGTCTAGGAAATTTGAAAAATCTACCAAGGCTTAAGGAAAACAACAGTTTACTAATTCTCCATGTGCCATTTAATCTGGTAAAGCCCTAAACCTGCATTTCTGACTACTTGATCTTTCTCTTCTCTAGGATGTCTCTGCTTTCTGGCCTGACCTCAAACAGATATGCCCTTCCCCAACCTTAGCCATTCCCCAAGACTGCGTTGGCAGAACTCCCACATATTCAGCTAGTTCATCTGCTCTCTTTGTGCACAGAAGGCAATGTCTCTCTGTTATATCCCCAGATGGATATAAAAAAGAGAACTTTCTAAAGCTAAACTCTTTCTTGGCATTGCATAACTCCCATTTATCCAATTTGCCCAATCCAGATCAAACAGGGAAAAAAGTGAGACTTGAAAAATATTCCCTCCCAAGAAATCATGGCCCAATCTACTCTTCCTACTCTTCTCAGAGATCCTGAAAAACTGCTGAGGAACAAAATACATGACAGGTACTCTTCAGCAAGAGGTATGTAATGTTATCACCAAGAGGTGCGCTATATAGCTGAACACCATAGATTCTTTGCAGCGGATTAATTTATAAACATCAGAGGAAGGTAGAGAAATTGGCTTTCTGGAATACCCCAAGCTTGAATGATGTGGGTGATCCCGAGGAGTTTTTCTAGGCCTGGCAGGGGCAGAGGATGTAGCGTCATCCTGGGGGTGGCTTGCTGATCTCAGTCCAGCTCTTCTACAGGGGGCATAAGTCCCTGAGAGGCCTCTTGCCCCAGACCCCTTGATTGGCAGTTGGCGGTTCAGACTTCTTAAGAGTTCATTTTATAAACAAAACGTAAAATGCCATCACAATGCAGGCAATTGCCACAGCAGCATGTAGTCTGGTTCCAATCACAGCAGCTGTGGGGAAAAAAAAAAAAGCAAAAAGCAAAATGACCCCCTGTCTTTCAAACAATTTTTCACTTTCTAATGAACACTTTTGAGATCCCAAGTGTGATAGTCAAAAAAAGCTTCAGGTTTTCTGGTCCTGAGCTCCTTGTCGTGTGTGTGCCACAATCTGACTCTGATATAGATGTTTCTATCCCTTCTTTCTACTTGACAACCTCTTCCTTGCCCCTTTTCTAGAATCTTCCATTTCTGACTTCTCCAGGTTAAAGGGGAAGGGGATGTAGGGAAGGAATGAAAGCAAGAAACAAGAAACCTCAAGCCTAGGCAGCCCAACCCCAACCTAGGAGGAGTGACAAGAGTTTAGCTTAACATGGGTGTAGCTACTCTCAAGCAGAAAAGTCTCTCTTCTTCCTTCCACCTCCAGTGACTTGAAAGTCACTGCATCTGAGTCCTATCAGCCTCTCTCAGGAATCTAAGGTATAATTTTATGTTTGTCTCTGTGAATGAGATCCTAAGTATTCCTTGTCCTGAAACCTTCTTTCATCTTCCTTGTCAACAGTGGTTTTTTTGGTACCTCAAGGAAGACCATTAGCCTAATCTTATGCAATTAAACACATCAATAAAAGAGCTAAAACTTTTTTTTTTCTTTTTGCTGAGGTAATTGAGGTTAAGTGACTTGCCCAGGGTCACACAGCTAGGGAATGTTAAGTGTCTTAGACCAGATTTGAACTCAGGTCTTCCTGACTTCAGGGCTGGTGCTCTATCCACTGCACCACCTAGCTGCCCCAAAAGAGCTAAAACTTTTAATCTTGCTAGCCAATCTTCCATTCTGTGAAAGTCACTGGGCAGCCACAATGGATACTATGCCATACTAAGAAAGCTTCCTTAAGGTTATGAGAAGCCAGGAAAAGAATCCTAATGTCCCAACTCAGGCTCAGAGCACTGGACCTGGAGTCAAGAAGACCCCAGTTCAAATCCAGCCTCAGACACTTATTAGCTCTGTGACCCTTGTACATTGCTTTACCCTGTTTGTTTCAGTTTCTTTAACTGTAAAGGAACAATAACAGCACCTAATTTATAGATTTGTTATGAAGAAGAAATGAGATAATAATTGCAAAGCACTTAGACACATAGTTAGTCTAGGTAGATGTTAGCTATTATAGTTGTTGTTATTGTTGTTAGCTATCACAGTGGTAATCACTCAAAGCTTGCCTTTCAGATAAAGGAACTGAAAACAAGGCCAAAAAGCCAGAGAACAATGAGAGTCAAAACCTAAGAGGGAGGAAAACTCTAGGTTATCTTGCTTGAAGTGGGAAATTTTAAAGTTGGCTTAAATCCTTTTATTAGGATCACAGCTTTCCCAACAAACTCAAGGTTTGTCAAATATTTTTTAAATGTACATGTTGCATTTTTTTTTCAGAAAGTTCAAAGCACTAAAACAAATCCTTGAGTTCCTAATTACTCCTATTTTAAATGCTCATTTATATTCCAAATGTCAGAAAAAGAATTTCCCCCAGTTCTAGATCCTTAAAACCTCTTTTCACTGCCAAAATAGTCTGAAAGCTTGAACCTCATCTCATATAACTCTTCCCACTTGCAAATTCCTCAATGCTGCCATAAAAATCTTCTCTTCCTATTCCAGCATAATCTCACCTTTGTAGAACACACCCCAGACTCCCTTCTTCTCTGAGAGCAGCCAGGTCCTGAGGCGAGGCACCTTCTTGAAGTAGGCACAGGTGCAAACAAACAGCAAACCAAATACCAGGATCCCATCTAAGGAATATACTGTGAAAGGAAAAGAAATAAAATTTGGCTTATCACTTATTGGTAGAAAAATCATTATCTGAGCTAAGACTGATGATGCTCCCTTCAGAGGGCTGGGAGTGAACAGAATAGCAGACAACATAAACTAGCCAGGCTATCTCTTAACAATAGAAAGCAATTTTCTGATATTATCAACATTGCCTCAATTAAATTTCAACAAATATTTGTTGAAGGAAAGAGTGTGAAATAGATCCCCAGTACTCTCAAAACCTTCTTAAAAAGCATCTTAAGATCAACTTCAACTTCTTTTTTTCAGCCTCTATTTGCCACAGGTTATATACTAGATAGATATATCTCGTATGTATCAGACATATGCTAGAAATATAAAATAAAAAATGGAATAGGTCTAGAGTCTCTCCCAGGGAACTTACATGTTTGGAGGGAGGGAGTGGAAGAGAAGGGGAAAGAGAAGTAATACAAATATATGTAAATACAAAATATATACAAAAAATAAAAATTGATTTTGGGGGAGAGAACACTGGCAATTGGGGGGGAATCAGGAAAAGCTTCAGGTGACACCTGAGCTGAGTCTTGAAGGAAGAAGTGAAGATTCTGGGAGAGGGAGGTGAAGAAGTGCAGCCCTCCCAGTAGCAGGAAGCGGAATGTGGTATATATGGATCAATAGGAACACTATTTTAGTCAAATTCATGAATTATGAAGCTAGACCACCTGAGAGGACTACCCGGAGAGCACTGCTCTTACAATGCCACCCAAATTGTAGTACTGAAAAATTGCCAACAAGTTCAGATATAAACACCCATCTTTTCAAGTCTTTAATAAATAATGCATTTGAGATTTAAATATGAAACAACGTGTTACTTTTACTATCTGAAACTTAAGATTTAACAAAATAGTGCCCCATCCCCAGTTTAAAAACAAACAAACAAACAAACAACAACAACAACAAAAAAAAAAACCCAACCATCAGCTCTTCTGAAATCAGGCTTCCGTGCATGACAGATAACAAGAGACTGACAAGGCATGAGAAATTTTTAATATATTCTGTTATAATATGCCCATTATATGGGAGAAGGAAGTTTACAGCTAAATACATCAGACTTGACTCTGTTGACATGATGAGTTAGAGAAGATGGAAAAGTTCAACAAACTTTGCCAGAGATCATGTATATATCATTATTGGCCCATAAGTAGACAGCAACAGTGAGTATTCTCTTATTAGACAGTATACAGAACAACATCCAACATAAAAACCTCCAGCTTCTTAAAGAAGAAAAAAGGAAATGGAATCTTTTGCAAACCGAACTAGTAAATAGAACCACAAATCAGGAATCTGGTCTTAAGTTCTATATTTCTTGCCCTTACAACTTGAGCTTTCCTTAAGGCAGGGTGGTACAGAGGAAAAGATGGCTGGAACAGCAGCCAAGGAACCTTGGTCCAAATCCAGCCTTTTGATTGATTCTTAACCTCTCTGTCTGTTTCCTCACCAGTAAAATAAGGAATTTGGACTAAATAATTCTTATGTTGTCTTTCAGCTATAAATCTATGACCTTGCCTATATCTCAGATTTCCTACCCATAGGGCCAAATTCTAGTCTTAAGGAAAATTTTGAATCAGTCGGATGCTACAGTACAATCCTGATATCCCCTACCCCTCATACAAAAGATTTTAGGCCACCATTTCAACTACTGTCTACCCTAGCCACCTCACAAAAGATTGCCTTCAAAGGGCACTGAGCCTCTGTTCTAGAGCTAGTTGTGCCCGATTCTTTGTGATGCTTTTTGAGGTTTTCTTGGCAGAAATATTGGAGTAGCTTGCCATTGTCCTCACCCTCTCTCATTTTATGGAAACTGAGTCAAACAGGGATATGCCCTGTTTGCCCAAGATTACATAGCTTATGTGTATTTGAGACCAGATTTGAACTTTCTGTTGAAATCTTCCTGATGCCAGACCCAGTGCTTTAACCATTCCACCCTGCTAACCAGAAAAGGAACATATAAAGACTTTTATCTTACTAAGATCATGACCATGATCCTTCTGGGGCAGATCCTCCCCTCCCAGCTCGGGGAAATAAAAAGATAATCAGTATGGTAATTATCAGGTTATTTAGAAAAAAGGCATGAGATTACCCTCCTCCCCATTTCCTCATATGGATTTCAATCTTTAGTTTCTGAAGCAAGAAATATTTCCTTGGACACAGTTTGTTGCAATTCTGCTTACCAGACTAATTAGTGTAATGATAATTATGACACGTTTATGGAGCACTTTAAGGTGTACAGAGTACCTTCTTCATAACAACTGGTAGGTAGATTCCTACAATATATCCAGAGTGCCTGGATATGATCAATTAGTCGGAATTGTTACTTGGATTAATTTAACAAGTTTATAAACATCAACACCACAACCAATAGCCTAAAATTTGAAACCAAAGTATCTGGATGCGAACTGACTCCAATCCTTCATGTCAGTAGCAGTTTCCCCGGACGAGGTTTGCAAACCACTTTACGTAATTTTATTTTCTCTTCCCAATGACCCAAGAGCAGGCAGACGCTATCGCCATAGTAATTTTACACAAGAGAAAAGGGCACATTAGCTTGTTCGGGATCCCACCGCTGGTGAAGGGGTGGGAAGAAACTTCTAACCCAGGATTTCCCGACTCCGAGCCTCCTTCCCGCTCAATCCAAACGGCGGGTCATTTCTGGGCCTCAGTTTCACCCTCTACACGAATCTGGCTCCTTTCCAGCCCTAAATCCCCAGCCTCTAAACTTGTGGAGACTCCGCTCACAGGACGCTGACACAGGCGCCTCCTCCTCCCCCAGGCTGGGACAGTGGGGGGGGGGGACACGGGACTGGCGAGCTCGGGCCGCCTCCCCCAGCCCCCGTGAGCGATTCTGTCCGTTCACCCGCGGGCTCGGACCGTGTTTCGGGCCTTCTAAGGGCGGAGAGCGGTCCCCCGGGAGGAGGCTCCCCAAGTTTTGGGACCAGGAGGGGGCGGGGAGAGGCCACGTCAGTCCGGACCCCGCCCGCCTCCCCTCCTCCTCGGCCTGCCACGTCTCCCCTCCCCCCTCCTCGCGCCAGGCGCCCTCTCACCGTTCGTCATGACGGCTGGACCCAGCCGGGCCAGGGCCGGAGGCCTCGGGGCTCCAGAGGCGAGCGTCTGCCGCGGTGGCGGAGACCGGCTGCCGCTTGACACTTCCGATCTGAGCCGGGGTGACTGGCAGGGGAAGAACGACGCAGGCGCAGAAGAAGAGCGGAGAGCGCCGAACCGCGGCCAGGCACGGCCAAGTGAGCGCCGAGCGTACGTGAGCCGCGGGGCGACGGGGAGGCGGAGCGGTAGTCTTGGCAACAGTTTTCAACGCTGTGGACTGGATTCTTATAAGAGGCGAGGTTCCGGGCTCGTGCGGAGTAATCCTGGGCGCGAGTCCATTGAACTGCACATATCTCTGCGGGTATTAACACATCTATGCGGAAAGCTGAGAGATGAATCGGTAGGCTTTGTGTATGCTTGCTGCCCAGTTGTATAACCCTGACTCATTCTTATTTCTAGAAGAAATTGGATCTAGCAGCCTGGGTTCGTTCGTTCACGGTTATTATCAGTAAATGATAGCTCTAATTTCCCTTTCATGACTACACCTAGAGGCAGGTAATGTAGCAGAGTTTAAGCCTAGATGTCACATTAGGAGGCAGAACCTGGGTCATCTGATTCCTTAATCAAGGGTTCTTTAAACTAGCCTATCTCTTATTGATTCTTCAAAATAAAGAAGACTATGAAAAAATTATCTCTATAATTCAGACCCTAAGAAGAAAGAATGTTAATGGACGGAGCACTAAGGATCGGTGCTGGAATGTAATATTGGAACGTAAACTCAGTGAGCTGTTTCTAGTGCCTAGCAAAGCACCTTGTAGGCATTTAATAAAGATATTCGATTAATTGATTGATTGATAAGGAACATTAATAAATATTTGCTGAACTATTACATGAATAATCAAGACACTAAGTTTAAGTCTCAGGTGAACCATTAATTATTAACTTTTCTGGGTCACAATTTCCTCATGTAAAACAGCAATAATAATACCTCTCTTACCTATTGTTGCTGGTTGTCATAAGGAAACATTTTACATGAAAGCACTTTGTAAATTTTTTGTAACAAGATTGTATGATGATCAATTATAGATGGAATTAGCCTTTTTTCCCCCTGAGGCAATTGGGTTAAGTGACTTGCCCAGGGTTACACATCTAGAAAGTGTTAAGTGTCTGAGATCAAATTTGAACTTAGGTCCTCCTGACTTCAGGGCTGGTCCTCTATCCACTGTTCCATCTAGCTGCCCCTGACTTGGCCCTTTTCAACAATGAAGTGATTTAGGCCAGTTCCAATAGCCGTGATAGAGAGAGCTATCCACAGCTAGAGAGACTCTGTGGGGACTGAATGTGGATCACAACATAGTATTTTCACCTTTTTTTTATTGCTGTTTGTTTGCATTTTGTTTTCTTTCTCATTTTTTTCCTTTTTGATCTGATTTTTCTTGTGCAGCATAATAATTGTAGAAATATGTATAGAATAATTGCAAATGTTTATTTAACATATATTAGATTTTTTTGCTGTCTAAGGGAGGGGTGGGAGGAAGAGAGGGAGGAAACATTTAGAACATGAGGTTTTGCAAGGTTGAATATTGAAAACTATGCATATATATATATATATAATAAAATTTAAAAATACATTCATTCTCTGTGCTTGCTATCATGGTTTCAGCTATCATGAAATAAATGTTTTCTCTACTCCGAGTTTGAGCCTCAAATTTCCTAATCCATAAAATGAGAATAATAATACTCATACTTCTTACCTTCTAAGGATAGTTGTGAGGATACACCTGCACATAGATACACAGACATATGTGAAGTGCAAGCCATAAAGTATATGTATATATGTGTGTGTTTGTATGTGTGTATATAATTATAACTATTCTGTATTCAAGTATGACAACTTTTTAAATACCTGAAGACAGCAATTGATTTTAACTTAGTTGGAGAGAATACAGAATGGAATATTTTATATGTATATATAAATATACACATGTGTGTGTATATATATACATATACACATGTGTATATGTATATATATATACATATACACATGTGTATATATATATATATATACATACACAAAACGTGTGTGCACCAAAAGTTTGTATGAGTTCAGAGAAAGCAGAAATACCTTACAACTGGGGAATGAGGGAAGGTTTCACATTTTAATTAGGCCATCGATATAATTTAGAGCAGGTAGAGATAGTGGGAGAGTACATTCTTAACCGAGAGAGTGGTATGGAGAACATGAACATCCAGGACTTATTCAGGGTACATCAAATAGTCCATTTTGACTATATTATTAGAATGAAATGAGATTGGAAAGGCAGATTGCAGGTATTTGGTGGAAGGCCTCATGCATCAGAATAGGGAATTTGTACAATATTTTATTAGCACTGAGAAGTAGAATTAAAAGACCTAACTTTGAATCATGACTCTGCTGTTTTCTATCTATAAAATGAAGGGGGTTGGATTAGGAAAACTTGGAGTTCCTTTCATTCCTAATGTTAAATTATTTACTCTATCTCCTGGCATCAATTTCTTCATCTATAAAATGAGAAAATAAGGATGTTGGACTAAATGACCTTTAAAATCTCCCATTGATGCTACCAATGTGAAATCACTTGGTTTCCTGTCAAACAAGAGGGTTGAACAGCAAACTCTCTAAGCTTCCTTCTAGCTCTAACACTTTGTGATTCTGAGTCATCAGCTGTTTAAGTAGAGGAGTGACTTGATCAGAACTGTACTTACAAAAGACTAATCTGGCTTCAATGAGTAGGATGATTTGAAGAAAGAAGACAGACACGAAGCTAGGGAAACTAAGTATGAGACAACAAAACAGCCCAACATAGAGGCTGTTTGGGTATGAACTAAGACAGCAGCAATAGAAATGGAGTAGAGATGATGCAATATAAATTGTGAAGCTATAATAAATAAAATGTAAGCAATGAAAGAAAGAGAAGTCAAATATGATTCCTAGGTTTTTGGACATGAATATCACTAATTAAGGAAGTTAGGCTTTTTATCTTTATCCCTTTTACTTAGCACATAATAAATGCTTAATAAATGCTTTGTCATTCATTTCATTCAGTCAGAACATACTTTGTCTAATACATTGTATAAGATAATTAGGAGATAGAAAGATTAGACAAAATCTATTAATAGTCTATATGAATCATTTTTGCTGCTATACTGGAGTTATGCTCTAGTAATATCTCTGAATATAAATCTTTTTAACTCTAGGTATCCTCTGTTCTATTGCAGGCACCAGACTAACAAAGCATGAAACAGAAAACAAGTTAAGTAAACATTTAATAGGGATTCAGAGTGCTTCAGATGGTGTCTTTACAGGGAGAAATCTAGGGAGATGTCACTTCTCCATGTGAAGGATGCTAATAAACTATTTTCAGAAGATTCTTATAAGGGAAAAGTCTTGGAGAAACAAACCATGGAACATGTGCAGATAGTCTCTAACTTGGTTCTGGTTAACTAATCACATGTTGAAAAGGAACTCTGACTATGGAATCATTCAAAAAGATCTTTCATTTTCAGTCTTTCCTCTTGGCTTAGTATTTTGGGGAAAACTTGGTGCCTAGTAAAGGGAATAAAACTTATGACCTTATGAGTTCAAAAGGACCAGTGGACCCTTGGCATTCTATCATTTGAGTTTGCAGCCAATGAAGCACATTCATGCCGAGAAATAAAGACAATAGAGCTCTCTCAATATTCTATCTTTTCAGAATCTGGATTTTGTAGAAAAGTGCAGCATCATTTGCCAAGGGATGATGAAGCAATTTCTGAGAGTGACTTTTGAGAACTTAGCCCAATGTAACTAAGTTGCAGGTTCATCTGGCAGTCATTTAGTATCTAGATATTAACTTGGTGAGACTAATTCTATATAGTGGCTGAGCTAAATTTTGAACTTAATCCCCAACCTCAGAGACCAAGGTAGTATGAGTCAGTATGCCCTGATGTGTTGGGAAAATATTTGTATGTTTAAATTTTGCTATGTCTTTAAAGTAAATATCCCTTTTTAAAAGCTAATCTGACTTCAGTGGTTAAATGAAACTTGTGGTACTAGTCACTAGACCCTTAATTATGAGAAGAAAACCCATCTAGCAGTACTTGAGTTGATGGCAGATAAAAAAAAAAATACACATAACCCCTTCAGAGTACCTGAGAACCCTAAGGAGGAGATATAGCAAACTTGACTCTAAAAGAATGGAGCCAAACTAAAATGACAAGAAAAGATAATGATGAATGTTGGAGGGGATATGGGAAAACTGGGACACTGATATATTTTTGGTGGAACTGTGAATGGATCTGACCTGACCAGCAGGTCATCAACGTGGGTCAAGCGAGCAGGACATAAGCCGGGGGAGCAGAGCTCGTAAGGCCGAATGGCCTGGGGAGACACAGAGGTCTGGGGACAGGATCGCAGAGAGGAAGGAGACAACTCTAGGTTATGGTAGATTATGTCTCAAGTTTATTGAGTTTGCACAGAGTATATATAGGCAGATGACCACAATGTAGTAACAGCACATTGAGCAAGAAGACAGATGGGGTGTGACACTTTGAAATGAGGGGTGGGGGTCAGGTGTCAAAGGTTAGGGGCTCCAAGGGTGGAGTAGAACAATGATATCTTGTAGTTTCCTGAGGCGTGTCGTTCTGCATGCTTATGCTGGAATATGCAGTGGTTGTTCTTAGATATTCAGATATTTGTGTCAGGGTGGGGAGGGGGAAGGTGAAAAGGGTTAAGGTTCAGTCTTTTGGCAAAGGGGGGAAAAAGGGGGGAAGGTTAAAAGGGTTAAGGTTCAGTCTTTTGGCAAAGGGGGAAAAGGGGAGAAGGTTAAAAGGGTCATGGTTTTAAGGTTCAGTCTCTGGCATGTCCCCCGTTTTTCTTAAAAAAGGTATGGTAACAGGCCTGTCTTAGGCTACATGGCTTGTGTTTCCTGAACACGGTACCCTAAAAATTGGCACATGAGTTATGTTTCCTGAACATGGTGCCTTAAGAATTGGCAGGGCCCCTGTCTTAGGCTATGGGAGCGGCCTCCAAGAATCCTTTGGGAGTGGACCCACACTAATCCCGTCATTGGGTAACCAGGCAGCATGTGGCATGGCCCCTGTCTTAGGCTATGTGGGTTGCCTCCAAACCCTCCAGACCTCGGGCTCCCACTAATCCCGTCATTGGGTGATCCCTGCAGCCATTGGCATGATTATCCGTGTCAGGGCCATGCTAATCCCGTCATTGGCTCAGCCACAGCATACGTGAGAAATGGGGTAAAGCATGTCTGAGGTTCAACCCAAAGGCGCTAAAGAGAAGTGAGGGATAGGGAAAGGGAAGGGGGTAAAAGGAAAAATGCAAATGGTTATAACAAGGTGACAATTTTCATATATATCGTAACATCATAGAGGCAGCATAATATATTGGCGTGTGGATGAGTTTACAACATTGTCATCGTACATAAAGGATTAATACAATATGCCAATGCATAAGGAATGTAAGAAGAATAAGTTTTTTTTTTAAGGAAACAATACATAAAAGATTAATACAATGTGCCAATGCATAAGGAATGTAAGAAGAATAAATTTTTTAAGGAAACAATTTCTCTGAGTAGCTGTTTTAAGGAAACAATTTCCCTGAGTGTCTGTACTAACACAGCAAATCTCCCAATCTTGTTAAAGGAAACTTGCTGTATTAGTAAAACCACCCGAAGCATGGAATCAGGATTTCTTGAAACAGAGACGTAATCTGTCTCCCATCCGCCGATACCAGGATTTCTTCAATAGTTGTTCAGTAAACTGTAGGGGTTCTCTTGCTTTGTCTTGTTCTACGGCATCTTGATCTTGCAGCTGATGATAGAAGATGTGGCTTTTCTTGGTGATGGCGGAATCTACTTGGGATTTTACAAAAGTTGTTAGTTTATTAAAGGCCCAAGGGCCAAAAGAGATTAACAGGAGAAGGCCTATGAGGGGTCCAAGAAGGCTAGGAAGGAGAGTAGAAAGCCAGGGAGAGGTAGAAAACCAATTTTGATACCAGGATTCCTTTTGCTCCCTTTTCCCTTTCCTTCAAAACTTTCAAGATTCACAATATAGTGAACATCTAAATAATTCCACAAAACTCACAAACGTTCAAAATCAAAGTTGACAAAATGTAAAGCATAACTCATAATGCTTACCTAGCATGTTTCAGAAAGTAACAGAAATTATCAGGACTTTTCCCAACAAGTTATTATCAGTTTGAAATCAAATTAAATACAGCTTTTAAAAATTTTCTTACAGTATTGATGGTTCAATATTTAGACAAATTTCTAAGATCTTATACCCAAAATAACAATCTAGCATGCACAAAGCAGCAGTAATTATAAAAACCAATTACCCATAAATCCAAAAGGATATGGCTTTTTTTTTTTT